>JANTPZ010143561.1:0-11805 GCA_025593235.1 Vachellia pachyceras | reverse complement strand
CCTTCATTTACAACCTCAGCAGCCTTCATTTACAACCTGAGCAGCTATTCCTGGGACCATTTTGTAATTTTGTGAATCTTTGGGACCATTTTGTATATAAGGCTAATATTTAGGACCATTTTTTAATACAACTCTTCCTTAGGACTTGAGGGTAATTCACCCAATTAAGAACCTAATATTTCATATTTTATATATCAACCCCCTACTGTTAACGTTAACGCTTTTTTTAATTAAAGTTAAACCCTATACAGTTCTTTTCATATTATATTTTTTTTATAATTTTCATTAAATACCATGTCATTTAAGAAAATAACAGTTCACATTGAACTAAAAATTTAAGGGTATTGTATTTTTAGGTATTTAAAATAATTAAAAGTATGTCTTGAATTAATGTCGAGTGTTATTTAACTAAAATTTGATAAGAATTGTTCACTTTACCGGCGATTTTAATGTCATGAGTGTTGTTAGGTGAAACATCATAGGGTTCTTAATTTAAAATTTTCAAGGTGAAGAGGTTATGTGCAAATGATAATTAAAGTTGAGATGGTTTTGTGCATTTAAGTCTAATTTAAACTTTTAAAAGTTAGAGATGTTATGTGCAACTACCAATTCAAAGCTTAGGAGATTGTGTATTTCAAACTATTCTTATTACAAGGTACTAACCAACAAGTATTATTGATCCTTTTTTTTTTTCAATATTGATCCTGTTTACAAACCACTATTTTCAAAGAGTATTAAATGTTTTAATGTATGCCTATATTTAATAAAGTAGTTATAACTCGGAAAGAGTTATAATGAATACTACCTCTAATCATTTTATAAGAGTCATTTGATTTTTGTTGAAAAAATTAAGGAAGTTAAATACACCGTTTAAAAGTATTTATTTATGCATATAATTAATTTAAATATTAATTCATAAGTCAAATAAATTAGTTTATAGAAAAATAATAAATATAAATACTTTTAAGTAATATATTTAGCTTCTCCAACATCTCCAACAAAATTCAACTAACTTTTATATTAAGGATTAGATGTAATATGATATTTGATTTTAATGTACGTTGCTATTAGGGGAAATACTAGAAACACTTGAATTTTGAACAAATTTAACGTTTTTAATTTTTTTTAATTCTGTGAAAATTGGTACAAAGTAACTTATCATAAGGATCAGAAGAGTAAACTCTAACATTGTATTTATTTATACATTTTTTTGCTACCCTTGCTAAAAATATGGATATATATAGTATTTAATAGTTATTGAAATTATCAAATACTTTAAGACAAAAGACGAAAAATACCTCCAATAAAATGCTCTATAATAGAGACAAGATGATGATGATGATAGTGCAGTGCTTTGGCACTTGGGGGAGATTTATCGAATCGTCATGGCTTTTTATTCTTTCAAATTCAAATTCAAACTCAAATTCAAATATATGCAACAACTTGTGGTAATTCACAATGGCAAGCCATTTTTGAATCTGTAAAGGTCAAAAACATTTATTGGCAATAAGAACAAATTGTATATTTTATATTAAAGAGAGGTAAAATTCCACATAAACGAACTCATAGTAATTTTATATAGAAATGAAGCGAGATATCATGGGATAGGTTTTATCTGTTAATTTCAAGGTGACCGAGTTAAATCCAAAAAGACTTGTAAGATAACTTATTCACAGGTCAACAAAAACTTTTCCTCAAGCCAAGTAGGCAGTTTCTTTTAGGGTTTATGTCTGACTACCGTTTTTAATTTTCTAAATTATTACTTTACCCTCTTGTTATATTTAAATACTTCCTCTTATTCACCCTGTTCATTCATTTTTAACAATATTTTTTTCTAAAATTCAGAGAAATATTTGTTAACGACTTTCGAAAACAATCTCATCTGTTTTACTTATGGCTTAATAATAGAATTAATTTGATTAAAGGTAACTTCAGATGAGGTTAGATATGCATATCACAATTTGGATTGATACTATCATTCACTTTGTTTTTTGTCTCTACTTAATTTACAATTTTAAATGAATTGTAATAAAATTATTTTGGGTTAATACTAGTTGACCTTTAAAATTGTTAATACTGAGTCCTTCATTATAAAGTAGATTAGATTATAGGCTTTGCGGGCTACTTTGGCTACGACTGAATGAACGTGTTTTTGAAGACCCATCTAGAAGCAATGAAGGCGTGGCTAATCATGGTAAGTCAATTACTTCAAAGCTTGAAACATACCAGAAACAGACTAGCTTCAATGTGAATGAGAATGGTCTCATTTACAGATGCCTAGTCGGAGATAGCCTCAACGCTGAGCCATGGGCTTTGTTGTTCGGCCTGAATTTAGCTTGGGAGTTGGGACGGGGGAATTCAACAATTACTCCTCTTACCAGTTGAATTTTCTGAAGAGGTTAAAAAATTTAAACTAATTACTTAATTATGATATATATATATATATATTCCGAAATACTTATGTGTATTATTAGAATATATATCAGTTTATAAATTAAACAAATTAATTTAGAGCAATATAATAAATATATCAATTATTTAGTTTTCTTAATTTCTAGAAAAAAAGTCAAATAATTCTTATATTAAAAAAATGGTGGTAGTAGTTTAAGGTTTTCCTTAAATTTGTGTGAAATATACCATAAATGAATTATAAATAGGATTAAAGGAGTACATGATGTGATTAGAAGCGACGAGTGCTCATCCGGATAGTTCCCTCCTTGTGGAAGTCAAAAGTCTTTTTGGACAGAGACTAGGAAGTGGAGTTAACACATATCCAAGACAATCTCACATAGCTGCAGACTGTGGGGAAAAAAACATAGCAGCAGCCTGGTTAACGTGAAGCAAGCTTTTGGCTTAGCCTTTTGCAAGGTCATGTATCATTGCGTCAATGGGTTTACATGTGTCGAATAGTGTTTTTGAGGGCTGATTCCTTCATGATTCTGTCACAGAGAGAGAGAGGGGGGGGGGAGAGACGTATGTTTAGGGTTTAGGTGTTCAATCTCTTTTTATTTTGAAGGTATAGTATGCATATGTTTGTATATAATTTTGTTCTCATCTTGACAGAATGGGATAGGAAGCGTTAAATGCTAGATTTCTCTAGTAGGTTTCATTATGGTCCTGCTATCTAGAGCTGGCAAAACGGGTTGGCCTGCGGCTTGCGGGTCAAAGGGGCCCGTTCTTTAAATGGCAGCCCTAGCCCATTTCCAGCTAGTCCGCCACTTTTTTCATTTTTTATTTTATTTTTTATTATTTTAGTGAATTTTTTTAAAAAATAATATAACAAATTTACATAAAATTTACCAAACTCATTTGATTTTTCAGAAGAAAAATACAATACATCTCTAAAAAAATATAATCAACAATGTTTACAATACAAAAATATAATACATAATCAATAATCTCCAAAGCAAGTATGCATTTAAGATGAAATAATAAAGTTTAAAACAATATATAAAGTTATTGAAACATCATCCATTTCCTATTGAAAAATGATTAATTTTCTTAAAAAAATTAAAAATAAAAAATGAGCTGGCCCACCAGCTCACGGGCTTAGCCCGCGGGCCAAACAGGCTCTTTTTTTATAGGGTGCCATTTAATTAATACCCGCGGGTTGAGCCCGTTTTCCCAACTTTACTGCTATCTCATCTTGTTTTACCTTAAGAGGAAGTCATGGAACCTTTGTCTGGTTCCTATGTTATTCCTTTGATATAAAATAACTAATTTGTTATAAGCTCCCCTCCCCTCCTAAGTTAAACAAGGTATCATTAAAATACCTCCCCTCCAATCAATCCAAACAAGAGAATAGAGATCATTAAAACATCCCCTCCCCTCCCCTACCCACCATTGAGCCAAACACAGTGTAATGAGTTATCCCCCACTCTCCCAACCCCTCTCGCTACTCCCAGGTGCTCCATCCTCGGCTGTCTCACTGCTTCATCCTCCGTCCTCGATGTTCTCACAACCTCAGTGTTCCATCATCTATCTTCTTCTTGTTCAACGACAAGCACAACTTCGTCCTCAATCTTTAGCCTCTTTGGTGAGGCAGGCTTTTACTTCACTCTTCACTTTCCTTTGCTGTCACACCTTTTATCTCTAAAGCTTCAATATTTCTCTTGGAGTCTATTATTTTATTTGTATCTTGGCTGAGCTTTAATTGCGCATTTGGCCTATATTCAAGAATCACAGGTTATATTGTCTTTGGGAACCATTTTATCTCTTGGGCATTTTTAGGACTCTTATCGAACGTGGCTTGGTAGCTTATTTAATTCAATTTTAATTTATTTTTGAGCTTCTAGATTCAAAATTTGATACGCATATATACGCACTGGTTTTTTAATCAACAAAGTTTTTCTAAATTTCTGAAATCTGCCTCATAACAAAACATGTAAATGCATTGTAACCATCCATATGAACATTATGCTTATTCTTAAAATGCAGTCCTTAAACTAAGTGCAATGTGTGAGGCCTAATCTAGCTAAGAAGTAACAATCCGCTCATAAGTTGAAAATATAAATGTTAAACCTACCATGCAAATTTTTGTTTGATCAAACAAAATGGATGCAAGAGGGATAAAACAAACTTACCTTGAGTTTATTATAGTAAATCCAGCAAAGCTAGAAGCTTGATGAAGTGCTAACTTCCATTTTAAAACTTGATCACTTCTTTTATGTGATCTATTTATAAGATCTTCAAATGCTTCTCCAAAGCTGCCGCTTTGATGATGTACTTCAGATGGATCTGCACCAACAAATACCGGTACAGCCGCTTGACTTTGGATGCCATAACAATGCATTATATTTTTCAGCTCTAACAAGCACCATTCAGAATCAGCATAGTTTCTTGAGATTACAATAATAGACATGTTTGATCCCTCAATTGCTAGCAAAATTGAGTAAATTTGCTTTCATCATCTTTGAATACTTCAATTCCAGCATTTGTTATGGAAAAATAGATATGGGAAATAAAAGTTGCATGGGTTTCTTCACATCTAAAACTCAAAAATACATCATACACCCAGTAAAAGAAATTTCATTCGTAGTAACAGTTTGCAATAACATTGTATAGGAAAAATATAATTTTTTTGGGCCATGAAAGTAATATAGAGCTAATATATCAATTTTGTCTTTTTTCCATGCTCATCATAATATACTGTAATTATATGCACTATAAAAATAACAAGAACCTTAACTTTGTAGATAGAGTGAACCACATAAACGTTTTCTCTATGATTAAATTATTAATATAATCGAATTTTTGTAATTCCTTTTACTGAACTTTCTGTGAGATATATTTTTTGACTTGCAAGAATGAGTTTTATGTAGATTTTTTTTCTCTGATTTGTGTGCGCGCGTTATTAAATCTAAGCTTTTGAATTAATGTATCCTAAAGAATGAAATTCAATTAAATAAAATGAGAATATAGGCTAATGAATATTTTCATAAAAAATTGAAATAAGATTGAAATATAGCAAATCAAATTAAAAATTTAAACATATTTTATATATCAAATTAAAAAAAACTCAGGCATGATACCTAATTACTCTTATTTATAGTATTTTTAATAATATATAATAAAAATTTTTATGTATAATTTTTATTATATATTAAAATAATTCAAAATTTATTACATCAATTTTGTTTTTAAAAAAATATTTTTAATGGATGACCTTAAGGAAATCGAAAATCATTCCTTGAGATTTTACCTTGAGTAGAGAGGACTCACGCTGAAGAAAAGAGCCTTTCACTTTTAATTGTCGTTAGTAATTAGAATTATTAAACTGCATGTAGCTCATTGATGTTTAACATGTTTTTTGTTTCACGTTGTTGGAGATTAAGATCACTTGTGTGACACCTCCTATTTTCCCCTATAATTACTTATTTGATCATTTATGAATCACTCTTGGGTCTTGGATAACTCAATTTGGCCTTTTTAGTGAATTTGAAAATTTTTCTTTTTCATAAAACGTTGTTACTGTTCACTGGCGGATTTTTCAAATTTCTGGCCCAACTTTGAAAAATCATAATTAATTCTAGAAAATTTAAAACTGAGTGATTCTAATTTCTAAATTTTTCTTATTAAGTTAAATATAGGTTAAAAATAATCATTGATTCCAATTCTTGTTCATTTGAATCAGTTTATTCCAAAACCATGGCAATATCCAAATGGTCACTGACAGTTTTTCCAGTTTTTCCCTTAACTTTGGAAAATCATATTTCTTAAAGTACACATCTAAATTTTGAAAAATTTATATAATTTTAAAAATTATGATGTGCAGTATTTAACTGAAAAATTTCAATTCAATTGGAGCTCGTTTGCTATTTTTAATCTCAATTTGAAACAGGTCAGTTTTCAGGGCCATTGGAACCCTTTAGTTTTGAAAACCAATTTTTTCTTAAATTCACCAAAACCTCTTTTTCATTCATGAACTTGCCTTTAGCATGCATGATTGGCTTCTTATCATACTTTAGCCTTCCTAGCCCATTTTCATGCATGCATGCATCCATATTCACATACTACCTCATGTGAGGTTTATGGTTTACAAACTACAACCACTTATAGGCAAAGCTTATCAATCATGATATTTACACCAAATTCACTCAAGCAAACACATCATCTTCATCCATCAATAATCTCATTTTTAACCTTGCTTGAGCTTGCCCCTACATGGTTAGTTGTGGAATAATGAGATTTTTGAAAATCCCAATAGCAAAACTAACTAACAAAACTTGTGAATGTGCATGTAATACTTTTCAAAATGTGTGTATGATCAAAGTACATGTGACATATTCAAACATTTCATTAACATGCATATGGCCATAGCAGTCAAGATCACATGTTTATTCAGGCTACAGGAAACCAGACTGATCATTCAACCGAACAAGGCAGTGGGTTAAGGGTCAGTGGGCTAGACTGGAGTCAAACCAAGGGTTAGACAGGTGAGAAATAAAAAAATTAAAAAATAAATCTCATTTCTCATTGATACAATTAAAAATTGAAAATTTCAAAAACTAAGTAGTAAATTTTATTAGTAACAAAATAAAAAATACCAAACTAATCATGTACTTATAACTTATGTATTATCCAACATTATTTATAATTTCAAAATATTTATTTTAACAAAATATCAAAAAATATATATGATAGTAAATATTTCCCCTACAATCATTTAATCTTGTTTTCCACTTTTTATTTATCTTGTTTTCATATTTATTTTTCCCCTCCAGAAGACCCATTAAATTTTGAATTTGCTTCTCTTCCCATTTTCCTTTTTGTTCTCTTCCCTTCACAACTTCCTTCTTCCTTTAAGGGCTTGTTTGGAAACCCAATCTGAAATCTAGGTTTGGTTTCAAAACCTAGGTTTTACCTCAAAACTGAGGTTTTGTCCAAGCAAATTTTTTTTCCCAAAAGCTATTTTGGTTATAAAACCTCGGTTTGAAACCTAGGTGTTGAAACCTAAGGCCCCGTTCAGCGTGGGTTTTGAGTTTTAAGTTTCAAAATTTTTAAAAACTGAAACTAGTTTCATTTTTTTTATTTTCAGTTTTAAAAAGGTGTTGTGAATTAGAAATGGGTAAAGTTGATTAAGTCAACTATCCTACTATCAAATGAAGAAAAAATAATAAAAATTAAATAATTTAAAATGAAATAAAATAATTACAAAAATAAAAATATTAAAATAAAAAATATAAAAACTAAAATTAACTAATGAGTTTATCCACTCACAACATAATGCACAACATAATAGAAATTAGAAAAAATTCCCCAATAACCAAAGCAGCTAAGCAACTCTATGCTTCATCACCATATAACATCACCCTCTGAAGGTTATATGGCCGAGTTTTACTATCAGTCTAAACTCTAAAACTCCTTTTATGCCTGGATTTCGGAGTCAAGTAACTGGGACCTTTTTGCCATCTTCTATGAAAAAAATTGCCGTTTATGGGACCTTCAAGAGAGAGAGAGGGACAATATTTTTATCAAATCCATGTTTTGGATTTTCTAGACAATATTTCAATTTAGAGCCTTGCTTTTCTTCAGTTTCGCAAGGGACAGAGCAAGAGAGGTCGTCAAAGATGAAACAGGCGCTAGGGTCATGGTAAGGGGTGGAACAGCTGGGGGTGGTGTTGCCGGAGGAGGGGGTGGCAGGTGGGGGGAGAAGCGGGAGGAGGGGTGGCTGATGGGGGAGTGGCCGCTGTAGGAGGGGTGGCAGGCAGATGATGCAAGATTTAATATCCACCCTTTCGCTATGAATTGAAACAGATGCCAAACCGATGGATATGAGATAAGACAAGGCCCAGAAATGAAAGTACAGAAAGAGAAGATGTCAATGGACTAAAGAGACCCTGGTCAATTTAATCATAAGGCTTTGAAATTACTAAGAATGTAAGCTAGAGACATAAATGTCATTAAATATAAAGACTAAGGGCAAAATGGTAATTATGAGGAAATGGAAGGGCATTTTGGTCATTTCACAAAGTCAAAGTCAACCGTTGACCAAAAATTTACATATGCCCAATAAACAGAGCTCGACTCGTGGAGCATAACCGTGAATCCCGGATTTTTCAGATTCGGACCGGATTTCTATCTATATAATTTTGAACGGCAAAAAGGGGAAAAATAATTATTTAAGGTACCAGAAGCTCTCCAAAAATTTAGACAAAAATATGAAAAAATCCAGTCAATTTTATAGTATTTAATAAAATTATTATCCAGTGTACGATTAAGGCGATTTTCCCAAAAATTGGGAAAAAGACCCGAAACAGACTCGAAATCCCCGAAATATAATTATTTCAAAAATTAATTTTGGACAATTTAGAGGTCATTTTGGAAAAAGGAAAAGGGCTAGAGAATCAGTGAAAAATGTAGTATTTTTCAAGGTCCTAAAAGAATTTTGCTCTCCGATTTTATGTTTTCAGGGATTTTTACAGGATAAATTAATCCTGTAAAATTTGAAGAAGTTAAGGGGTATTTTGGGGATAATAAATTTGTTATACTCAAGATGAAAATATGGAGATTAAATGAGGAAGAAAATATCTCCAGAAAAGTAGAAAAAGATTTACCGAAATAAAATTAAGTTTACCGGTAAAAAATGCAATCAGTAAAAGTAACCAAATGAGATCCTATTTGGCTAATGAAACCAGATTTGTAACCAGAAAATTACAGCCATCATGACACCTTTTAAGTAGCCAATGAAAAGCAAGAAGGTGTCATGCATGTGGGCAAATCTTAGCCCTTATATTATGCTTAAGTATTAAGACTCAATCTTAACCCTTAATTTATTTAAGTGTGGATTATTAAACAAACAAATTTCCTCCATCTTCAGCCCATTTGAACTGACCCAAGCAAGCAGAAAAAAATGTGGAAAAAGGTTGAAAAATCAAGAGAAATTGTTAGAGGAGAGATAGAAGGTGAATACTTTCAAGAACTTCAATCCGCCGAAACACTACCGACTTGGAGTTTTTTGTAACACCTCTTATTTATCCCTCTTAGCTTTCATTATAATGATTTGGAACCAATTTATGGCCTCAAATAACTCACATTGTAAAAAGGGACCAAAATGAAAACTTTCATTTTGAAAAAAATTACTATTCACAGGTTTTAGGGCCAACTTTGAAAATTAATAACTAATTCTAGAAAAATCAAAAATGAGTGGTTACAACTTCTATTTGAAGCTTACAAATTCCTTTATGAGTTAAAAATACTCATTTGAACATTAACTTCTCCAATTCGTACAGATTCATTCGTGAAAATGTACTGTTTATATGGTAATTTTCCATTTTCCCAGGATTTTCTATGATTTTTTGCCAACTTTGGATAATCATAAAATTCTGTACAAAACTCCAATTTCAGTGATCTTAGGCTTGTTTTAAAGATTGCAATATGAAATATTTTTTCAGAAAATTTCATCTCATTTGGAATTCATTTACCCTGTTTCACGTTATGCCAAAGTTGGGGGTTTAACCAACTTCTCACTTGGCCAAATTTTCCACTTCTTAACTTCATAATTCAACCTAATAATTTCTAAACTATTCTTAATCATAATAACCTATGTAATTAGGCATTCTTAGGCATACATTAGTTATCATGAGTTCATCATACATGCATGAGTTATATTACATGCCATTTTACAAACTTCAACAATATAATTGAAAGTTTACAACATAATTTACGTTCATATACATGTGCACATTTTTTTGCTTCAAGCATCATGGATTTTCTCTTTACCCTTTGATGAGCTTCCACCTAAAAATGGTTAGTGGGGGAGAATGAGATTTTTGAAAATCCCAGTAGCAAAACTATCTAACATACTTTGATAAAAATGCATGACAACTTTCTAAATGAATGTGGATTAATAAAAGTGTAACATGAAACACATAAATGCATATGGCCATAGCATGAACATGCACACATCCACACTTTCTGTTAGTGCAGGATAAGACCAAGAGGGGGGTGAATTGGTTACTTTCTGTGTAGCATGAAAATAGCCATTGGTAAAACAGTACTCGAGTGTTACAGATTAATGCTCGAGTGATAAACAAGTATTTTGAACAATACTCGAGTGTTTTGTTTCAATGCTCGAGTTTTTATAACACTTTTGAATTTGCTCGAGTGTTTGCTGAGAGTTTTGCACAAGTTTTTAAATTCAAACACAAATACTCGAGTGTTAAGAATTTTGTACTCGAGTGTTAGGAATACTGTCAGCTACTACTCGAGTGATTAGAGAAAATCTAGAAGTGAAATGTCACAATACTCGAGTGTTGAAACCATAATACTCGAGTGTTTAAATGAAAGTGTTGTGATTTTGAAGAAATAGAGCTCGATACTCGAGTATTCAAAAATCAATACTCGAGTGTTGTCAACACTTTCACCTAGTACTCGAGTGTTGTGCTTGAAGTGTTGTCTTTCAATTGAAAACTTTGCCCGATACTCGAGTGTTAAAAACTAGCACTCGAGTGTTAACAGCACTTCTGTGACACTCCTTCACTTAACCTTTAACTTCACTAAAAAGTGATTTGGAATCAAAAGGAAGCCTCATTATGATCAAAGGGTCCAAAAGTTTCAATTTGAAAACTTTCAACTATTCACTAGTTTTAGGACCAACTTTGAAAATTCATAACTAATTCTAGAAAAATCGAAATTGAGTGCTTCCAATTTCTATTTGAATCTTGTAAGTTCCTTTATAAGGGAAAAATACTCACTGAGTCATTTACTTGCCCAAATAATACAGTTTAATTCGTGAAAATGTACTGTTCATTTGGTCATTTTTCTATTTTCCCAGGTTTTTCAGCGATTTTCTTCAAATTTTGGAACTTAATAACTTTCTGTAGAAAAATCCAATTCAAGTGTTATTTAGCTTGTTTTGAAGCTTGAAATATGAACTATTTTTCTGTAAAATTTCATTCCATTTGGAGTTCATTTGCTCTGTTTCTCGTTAGCCCAAAGTTAGGGGTTTACTTGACTTAACTTTCATCACTTTTCAAATTTCCAAACTTTGCCATTTGGAACCCTAACTTCTACTTCTTTCTTAATCATGTTCAAGCATGCAATTGAGGTTCCTTAACTAGAATATGTCAACCATATGTGCATATATATACATCACATATTACATGCCAACTTAAAACCAAAACATCACATTAATACATAACCAAAATATCATCCAAGAAGGCATTATAAATTTAGCTTCATGCTTCCATAACCTTCTCTTTTCCCTTGGATGAACTTGCACCTAGAAAGGGTTAGTGGGGGAGAGTGAGATTTTGGGAAATCTCAATAGCAAAGCTTACTAACATTCATGAAAAGTTTGCATGA
>JANTPZ010143559.1:0-15056 GCA_025593235.1 Vachellia pachyceras | reverse complement strand
AGTTCATTTTGCTTATTCAATAAAATCTTGTTGTTCTCTTCTATCATCCTAGTTGTGCTTGGTTTTAGAGTCAACAATGTATGGAGTTGATTTTGTCACTTTGTGATTTCCGTACACACACTAAGTGTTCTTAAAGGATTTCATGAAATGGAGTTCATTTCATGAGATTTCTGACCTGGTGAGTTGTTGGGGTTTTTAATTACGAAACTTAGTGCGAAAGACGATGCTTTTCCCTAATTCTTTTGCGAACTATGATGGCACAATTTGTTTTCAAGAGGAATCCATATCACATACACTTTTCATATTCAAATCTGCTTTACCATCCCTCTTTCACACAGAAAAGACCAAAAACAAGTTTTATTTTGTAATTACTTTAGGTACATAGCATAACTTGATTTACAAACCAATTGCATTTACATTGCAAGCATAATCACAAGCTAAGGATTAGTGGTACGCAATAGAAGCTTCCGGAGAGAACGACCTTGGGGTTGTCGCTGTACAATCCTTGGAAATCACAATTAATATTCTTGATCCATTTTCAAGGCTAACCAACGACTTAAGTTTACAATTTGTGGCTTAGTCGGACCACATAGCTTAAATTGACCAAAGAAGTGAGATTGAAAATGTTTCTTAAGTTACTACTCATTTAGTCAATTTTACAGTTTTCTAGTCCAACTTTGAAAATTCATAACTAATTTTAGAAAAATAGAAATTGAGTGGTTCCAATTTCTATATGAAGCTTATAACATTCCCTACAAGGGAAAATACTAATTTTTCCAAAATCATGCCCAATCAATACAGTTTATTGCGTGAATTTTTACTGTTCATATGGTCATTTTTCATTTTTCCATATTTTTCTCTTAAATTTGGAAAACCATAAATTCTTGTACAAATGTCCAATTTTAGTTATCTTGGACTCATTTTAAAGCTCACCATATGAACCATGTTTTTGGAAAATTTCATCTAATTGGGCTTATTTTACCATTTTTTATCACAAACCAAATTTTGGGAACTTTTAAGGGTCTTGGAACCCCCTTCTTCAAAACTTTCTATTTCTTTAAAATTTGTAAAACCCTCTTTGTCATGGCTAAATCATCTCACATGATCATGCATGCATATTTAGATATATATACACATATACATATCATCAAGTAGAGGTTTAAGGTTTTACAATAAGTTCAAAGCATATAAACATGTACATGAAAGCAACTTGACATAACTTGACAAGCAAAATTCATCATAATGCTTCCCTTACTCTTCATTCAATTTGCCTTTACTTTTGCTTGAACTTGGAACTAAAATGGTTAGTTGTGGAGAGTGAGAGTTCATTGAAATCCCAATAGCAAAACACATTAACACAAATATAATTATGCTTAACAAACCTTTACAAATGAATGTGAGATGGACATAGTATGAAATGTGCAAACTAAAAATTGATATGCATATGGCCATAGCATTCAAAATCACATATTCAACCACTCATCATCACAAATTTTCAAGATCAAGCATAGTTCACAAAACATTTTTACTACAACGTTACTTTGGTTAGGAGTTTTGCTATATTTGATTCTTAACTTGTTCTTGGATTTGTATGCTATCTTTCTCTTCCTTCCCAAGGTTGCTCTTTGTTGGTTCACTTTCCTATACACAACATAATGGCATAACCATAAATCCAAGTCATTACCAAGCTATGAAAACCATGAAAACTCAATAAGGCTTCCTCTTGAACTTTTTAAAACCCTAGAGCTTCAAAACTTGCTTAAATGATTTCCAAAACTTTTTCTCACTTCCACTCTACACAATTTTTCATTCTAAAGGTAATGGAAGCATCAAAATCATGAAAATCACACTCCTACAAGTTCCAGGTCTGGCCAAAAATAGAACACGTAAGGATAATGTGATTTTTCAAACTTTCTTCACACGTACACTACTACAGAGAATACATTTTACTACTGAAATTCACGTCCTTTTTCTAAAAAAGGGAGTAAAAAGTGAAGACGGTGGCAATTTTGAAAATAGGCGGAAAGTGGATGGTCCTTTAGGCGCCCTTTATATTAAAAAGGGTGCCATAGGGGCACCGAACGGCGCCCTAATTATTTAAGGACGCCCCTAAGGAGCCCTTTTTTTGGAAAAGGGCGCCGTAGGGTGACCTATGGCGCCCTTTCTAAGGAGCCCTTTTTTTGGAAAAGGGCACCGTAGTGGCAACCTATGGCGCCCTTTCTCAAGAAAGGGCGCCATAGGTCACCCTACGGTGCCCTTTCTTGACAATGGGCGCCCTACACGAAAACGGTGGCATTTTTGAAATTATAGGAAGGTTTTAGACGCCCTATCTCCAATATAGGACGCCTAAAGATGCATTTAGACACCCCATACATATATAGGATGCTTGAAGGGAGCTTTAGGCGTCCTATATGTAATTTAGGACGCCTAAACCCTGCACTTTTGGAAAAGTCTGATTTTAGCGTCCTATACACAATATAGGGCGCCAAAAGTTAAACTTTTAGCGTCCTTTGTAGAGTGTAGGGCATCAAAAGCTCCTATTTAATTTAAAAGCTCACGCACAAACCCTCAACGCCGCGTCACTCATCTTCTCTGGTCTTCTGCTCGTCTTTTTCTCTCACGACCATGCTCCCCTCTACTGTCGGCTCTGGATCTGGGTCAATGGAGTTTCAGTCGCCATACCCAGAGTAATTTCAATCACCCGGGTTCGTTCTGTCGCGATTAAAGGGAAGTTGTAGATCATAAAAACGAGTAGAAGGCAGTTCAGCGTAATGCCGAAAGAGTCTTGAGCTGATAATGTTAAACTAAAATGGGCTTGATAGAAAGGGTATGTTTTTTTTGCCTAGCTTTCTTCTTCTCATCTTCATTAATTATTTCACTCTGCTCTCTCATGATTTTCCCTCCTCTATTTCCGATTCTTCAAAGGCCCCAGTTTTGGAAACATTTATGTTTATTTTAATTATGTATAATATTTTACTCATGCTTCTGCATCTTGTCGTTATCTAATTTTTTTTAATTTTTTCTTGGTATTAAAACCTGTAGAAGAGAGATGACTATTTGAGGATGATAGAGGATTTGACGAAAAGCAAAAAATTGCTTCTAGGGGTAAGTTTCCCGCCTGTTATTTGCCCTGCTGGGAGTGACAGACGTAGCATATAGCAATTGATTCGCCCCTTTAGTTCTAAAAGATATGGACTGTATTTGGGTTTGTTGCTTACTGTTTGATCTGTGAAATTCAAACAGGAACTAGATAACATAAAACGTTATCACGACCATATGAAAACCTACAATTTGAAGTTGAAAGCACGGCAAGAAGAGGTAGTCAATTATTTTCCTTTGTTTCTTTTTCCTCCCCTTGGTATTCCTTTTCCTCCGCATCGTCCATAATGCTTATCCCCTCTCTCTCTCTTGTTATCTTTCTTTTTCTTTCTTTTAAAGAGTTTTATGTTTCTATATTGCTTGCTCTATCTGATATAGGTCTATCTAAGCCTTGCTGAATTGTATGTGTGTGTTTTTTTAAAACAGAAGCGTGAAGCCCATGTTTCTAGTTGATTTTCCTGTAATGGAAGCGGTTAAGAATGTGAATGCTTTTGAAGAAGGAAAAGGCGCATGGAATGATTTTAAAAAAAATACCTACGGCACCCTATATTACAATATAGGGCGTCGTAGGCTTACGGCGCCCTATATTGATATATAGGGCGCCGTAGGTCTAGCTTACGACTCCTTACTTGATATAGGGCGCCGTAGGCCCTAACTTACTACTCCCCTCACATATACGCCCCCTTAGAAAGGGCGCCAATTGGATTAAAAATAGGGCGCAAAAAGTACCTTTTGTTGTAGTGGTAATGACATATTCTTGATCCTAAAAAAATTCTCATGCATTATTTAGCTCAAAAACAACCATTCCTTATCAAATATGAAATTGGAAAGAACATCCCCTTATTTTTCATGATTTCAAAAATTTCATACAAACAACAAACCAAAGCAATATATACATCAATCAACTCCTTATCATGCAAGGAGTGATTTGCAACCAATCTTCTCCTCTAAATCCCTCTCTTTCTCATTTTCACTCTTAATAACCCTAACTTTTCAGCATGAAAAAGAGGGCTTTAATAAAAAATCTAAACCATTAGAAGTGTAGAGGAGATTGCAAGGATCAATAATATGTATAGGATTGGGTGGTGGAACCTCTTACCTTGAAATTTCTTGAAGCTTTTGGCGTCTTCTCTTCCTCTCTAAGCTGAAAATGTTGTGCAAAAAGATGAGGAGGAAGAGAGAATATTTTTCCAATTAATTAATAAGCCATTTTAAGATCAATGGCTAAGATTTGATCTTACATTTCTGACTTCATCCAAGGGCCCAAAATCCACCACCACAACCATCACTTAATAACTTCTTATTGGTTCTCATAAAGTGAAGTAACTAGAGCGTTGGGGACTTAGTTACTCCAACCAATTCGGTTAGGATCCGGTTACTTGATCCGGTTACAACTTACATGGATAAAATAACTTTGTTCTGGTAAACTTTTCCACTGGTTTAGAGACATCTATATCTCTCTTTTAATCTCCAAACATAACTAACTCATGTGACAAAATAATTATCTTAATAATATCCTTGGAAATCTTAAGTTTCCATAGGATTACTTTTACGGTGTCGACATACCAATAAATGGCCTACCGACAAGTAATTGGATTTTAGGCCATCAAAATTTTTAGAATTTTCACTGATATTCTTATCCTTTTCCTTTCCTCAAATTACTTCCCCGAATGCCTTTAATTAATTTATAAAGAAAACCCAATTTTCTAGGGTTTTTCTAAGTATTTTCCTTCTGATCCGAAAAATCGCCTTTCTCGCATTCTGATAAATAACTTTATAAAATACTAAAAATTTCATACAATTTTTCTTTACCTTGAACTTAGATGCTTTAAGCCTCTAGGTACTTTAAATAATTATTTTTGGCTAATTAAAAATGAAAAAAATTTACTGATCTTTAAAACTTTCTAAAGAAAAATTTAGGCCGAATTTGAAAAATATGACATATCGCATTTTGATTAGTACATTTTTCTCTATCTTTTGGGCCTCTATAAATTTTTATGATATCTTGATCAACTTTGATTTTTGACTTTGTCAAATGACCAAAATGCCTTTGTGCTTTTTCCTTATTTCCCAAAATGCCCTTACTTTTCTTTCAAAATTCTTTTCTTGCACTTAATCATTATGATTAATAACCTTTGTGTCCTTTGCCTTTATATCTAAATGACCTTCATATCCTTAACTTTTATGTCTAATGACCTTATTATCCTTGGCCTTGATGCCAATGGCATTCTTGTCCTTGGCCTTTATATCTAAGGAATTCGATGCATTAGAATTAATTTGACCATAATTGTTTTGGTCCATTAACTTCCTCTTTTTCTGTACTTTCTATCTCTGGTCTATTAACTTACTCTTTTTCTATACTTTCTTTTTCTGGTCCATTAACTTCCTCTTTTTCTTTACTTTTTTATCTTTAGTCCATTAACTTCCTCTTTTTCTTTACTTTTTTATCTTTAGTCCATTAACTTCCTCTTTTTCTGTACTTTTTATTTAAATTAACAGTAAAAGTTTGGATATTACACATTTCAAACCACTAGTGGTTTTATCATCTAAAACTTCTGCAAAAAATAGTGGCAGCTTGCATATTAGTAACGGTTTGTCTTAACCGCTACAAACATCGATATAGATGGTGAACTTTCGCTTCTACAGCGGTTTACTATCAGTAAACCGCTGTAAAGAACCACCGCTATATTAGCGCATCATTCCCACCAAATTCCGCAAAATTGGCTCAAAATTGGTAGCGATTATGAACTACTACTAAATTCAATTTCTCCTCATCATTGCAACTTTATAGTGCTTCCACCTATAACCAATACTAATACGATATTTTAGTAGCGCTTTTTGTAACTGCTACAAACTAACAGCTGCGAATGTAACATTTTTTTGTAGTGATTGAAAATGTGATTATCATCAATCATTAAAAAGATATGCACTTTGAATTATTGAATATTTTATCCTTTAGATTTGTGTATTTGGGAAGATGGTGGTGTATACATGAATATCTATTGAGTTTAAAATTGATATTAAATAGATGGTTAATTATTTATTTTTAGTATGTATTAAATAGATGGGTAATTTCTGTTGGCATTAAAAAATTATCATGAACAAGTCACTAGTTGTAATAAAATGAGAGATTTTGAGAGTAGAAGAAGAAATTGAGAGAGGAAGTAAGGAAGCATATCTCATTCACATGTGATTCTAAGTACCAACTCCATCTACATTATAAGAAGCAAATGTTACAAAGAAGTAAAGGAAAACTTAATGACATTAACAATAAGAAACTCCTTACAAGTTATTCCTTGGGAGGTTATAAGATTATGACATTAAGCATAAGGAATCCTAGGAGTTAGGGGTATGTTTACAACACTACCCCTTGAATGTATATAACAAATATTGTGCCTCATTAAAACCTTACTAGGAAAAACCCAATGGAACAAAAGCCTAATAAAGGAAAAATAGTGCACAATCTATATTGAAGCTGCCTTATTAAAAACCTTACTAGAAAAATCCAGTGACTCAAAACCTTAGTTAAGGGAAAAAGAGTACAACATGATCTTTACTCTCTATGATAACATTACTTTTACTCCCCATGATGACAATATCACTTTTAGATGGCAATATCATTCATTTAAAAAATGCGATTGTCATTGACTTCTTTTCATCTGAACTACATATATGCATTGTCATAAATTATATGTTGAAATGTATTTCTCGATTATATCTTCTAGATATGTCAAATAAATGTATCCACTTATCATATCTTCTGGATATGTTAATTCATTCTACATTTTTTAACCAATTATATATACTCAAATTCTTTAATCCACGCAATATTAAGTGCTTTTTTAACCAATTAGATATACTCAGATTCTTTAATACACGCGACATACTTATTAAGATCTCTTTATTACTTTTTAGGTACTTGAACCTCTTTTGAGAATTTTCCTATCAATTATATCCTGTCCTCTTCTAAAGTGCTAGTATCCTTAACATGATTATCTTAATAGTGTGCTCATCATTATCCAAGGTATTATATATGGGTCCAATTGGTTCTTAGTTCTTCAAGGGTCCCTTTCATCACGACCAAACTGGCTAGTGGTAAAAATGACTAAGCAATGGCTGGAACATAAAATCATAATTTTCCCCATGTGATTTACATGCATGATTACTGAGCAGATTCATCATCATTACATGCTACTTGTAATATCCAGGTTTTCGACAACTGGATACTGTAATATCCTTGTTTTCCTGTAATCGAGGATAAGGGCTAAGCAAGGAGTTACAGAGTGATTGATGGTCTGGAAGTTAAAAGATAAAGAAAGGAAACAAGATGCCACTATAGAAAATAAGAACTTAAATATAATTTTCAAAGGAGGAAGTGGAAACTTGAAAGAAATTCGAGGACATTTTAGCAAATAAGTAAAAGTGTAAGGATATCTTAGCAAATAAGCAAACGTTAACGGGCCATTTGGCAAATAAGCTAAAGATCAAGAACATAATGATCATTTTTGAAAAATATAGGGATAAAATGGTCATTTAGAGAAAAGATCAAGGGCATTTTGGTAATTATGAAAAAGCATAAGAGTATTTTGGTCAGAGTTTGACTAAAATATCAAAAAAAATTTGTAACCATCAGATAGAGAAAAATTCACTGATAAGCAAGTGAGACTCAGTAATGACTTTGCATCTGTTGCGGGAATTTTATTGGTCATTTAATTTTTGGCTATTTAAATAAATAATTAGCCAAAAATGATTAACTTAAAATTCCTAAAGGTCTCATATGTCTGATCTCAAAGCAAGGAAAAATAGTTTGAAAATTCAAGTATTTTATAAAATTGTTTCAAAGAGAAAGTGAGAAACAATTTTTCCTGATCGGAGAGAAAGGGCCCAAAAAACCCTGAATTAGGGTTTTCTTCAAAAACTAATTAAAGATATTTCAGGAAGCCATTTGAGAAAAGGAAAAGTGTGAGAGTATCAGGAAGAATTTTAGGAATTTCTGGTGACCTGAAATCAGGTTAACAATCATAAGATCGCCTAAACGCATTTTCGGAAGCATAAAGTAACTTTATGGAAACTTAAAGTTTCCAAAAATAAAAGTGTTATAAATGTGTTATGCTACTTGTAAGGACCATATTTGAAGACCAAAAAGAGCAGTAAAATATTCCAAACAAGTGGTAGAATTTATCAGAATAAAGTTATTTTCTCAATCCAAGTTGTACAGGTTTAAAGGACACTTGTCACCACCCAAATTTGTCACATGCCAACAGATTTCTCTCTCCCATTTTCAGGCCATAAATGCTGAATAAAGAAGGCAGAAAAGTGAGAATATGTGTTGGGAAAATGGTGGCCTTTGGATCAAAAGTTTAATGCATGATTAAATCTCAACCATTGGATCATTTGGTATGTGATTAAAGTCAATTTTTTCTTCATCTTCCAGCCCCTTCTCCAAAATGGAGAGCAAAGTGGTGTGAAGAGTAGCCATGGAAGAGAGCAAAAATCTCCAAGAAATCCAAGGTAGGTTGATTTTTTATGCAATTTCTTGCATATTCTAACTCCTTATGCCTTCCTCTTCATTTCTATCAGTTTATTTTCTTGGATTATGCTTGATTTCGGGCCGTTGGAAAGTTAGGTTTTAGAGAGAGGAAAATTAAAAAGAGAGTGATTTAGAAGAAACAAATGGTTGGAAAACAATCCATGTATGATTTGGAGTTCATTAGTGGTTGTTTTGTGCTTTTTTGAGTTGTGTATGAATTTTTGGCACAAAGTCTATAATATCCGTATATTCCTGTGAGTGGAAATAGAGGGTAAGCTAGTAAATTATGTGATGATTTAATGCCATGGATGTGGAAATATCAAAAGGAAAATGCCTCTAGACAAGAAAGATCATGATTGACTAAGTCTCTAGTCTTAAGGATTTAAGTAAGAATGACCCAAGGGCAAGATGGTCATTTGGCCCAAAATGACAAGATAAAATGGTCATTTCAATTAAAAAGGCCTAGGGTATAAAATGTCATCAAATAATAAGGACATTTTGGTAATTTGGTCAAAAGTTAACTAAAAAGTCAAAGTTAACCAAAAAGTCAAAGTTGGTTAAAATGTCAAAAGTCAACCAAGGGTAAAGTTGGAATTAAGAAAGAGTAGAAAAAGTGATGGAATTTTGGTAATTAAGAAAGAAATAAGAAGGAAGTGGCATTTTCGTAAATAAGTGGAAGTAAGACAAGGTAATGGCATTTTCGTAATTAAAGAATTTCGGAGTTAAGGACGACTGAGAACTAATTATTTAAGGTAGCAGGAGTTCTCAAACGCCGGAGACCCAAACTGAGAAAAGTTTAGTTTGGTCATAAAGTATTTAATAAAAATTATTACCAAGTATCCGGGGCGGGAAGTTTCAAAGTACGAAGAACAACAGTGCCCGAAAGCCCCGAAAAAGTATTTTCTTAGAAAATTAATTACGGAAAATCCAGGAAGAATTTTGAGGAATGGAAAAGAGCTGGAGTATCAGGGAAAAATATAGAATTTTTCCATGTTCTTAAGTCAAATTGGCTGCCGGGAGCCCTTTTTGCAGTGTTGCATGCAAATCGAGGAATCTTGATGAGTTACAGGAAAACCCAGAGATGCTATGGGCTAGGACATGACGCCACCTAGGCAAGGAGGCCTAGGGAATGGTGCCACATGAGAAATAAAGTCTCCGGAAAAGTAAAAAGGTAGTTAACCGCGTAAAGGTTAATTTACAGAAATGTGTGCCATCGGATCAAGTAACTGGACTGACAGGGGCCCAGTCAGCCCAACCAAACCAGAAAAGGGAGTATGAAAAACACTTTTTCAGCAAGCAATGGGCCAAGGGCAAGTGGCACAATATCCATCAAGTATTTCAAGACTTGGTCTCCAAGTTTTAATACCATCCACACATTCATTTAACATGGAATTTTAAAAACACAAATTCCCTCTTTCCTTCTCCATTTGGACGTCCTCCCTCTCTCTAGCAAAAAACTCCATTCTCAAGCAAGAAAGAAGAGAACCAAGCTTCCATAAGACAAGGTAATGTGTTCTAGCAACCAAGCTTCATCTTTTTCAAGCTTTGCAACCTTCTACTACCTTTCTCTTGGTTTGTTTTCTTGAATGATCTTCTCTTTTGGAAGCTGATGGCTAGGATTTTAAGAGTTGAAAATGGAAAAGAGAAGGTCATAAAGGTGGTAAATGGTTGCAAGTTCTTTCTTGAGTAGTAAAAGTTATATTGTTGGTTGTTGATGGTTGTTTTGAGTTGTTGTAAAAATTATGGGAAGCTCCATATTATGGGGAGGTGCTTCTGAAATTTTGTTTGACCTAAGGGGAAGTGTATTTGTGTTGATCAATGTTAAGAAAATGGGTTTTGGAAGCAAGGAAACACATGTTTACTAGAACAAAGTTTGAAAAACCCATTTTCCCCTTTTTGTTGCTGTTTTCGGCCAAGCCAAGAAAAAATAGAAGGGCTGTGATTTTGGGTATTTTGATGGTTCCATTGGATTTAAAATGATGTTTTGTGTAGGTTAAAGCTAAGAGGTGGATTTTAGAAGTTTAAGGAACTATAAAAATCAAGTATTAAACTTGTAGGACTCTTAGAAAACCAAAAAGGTGGTTTTGTGCATTTTTGCAAGTTTTGTTGCATCTTGATGATGGCATGTTTATATGGATGTTATACCATGATTTTTAGGGTTTTAAGATCTCCAAGAGCATCTTTGAAAAAGATCCAAGAACACTTTGAAGTTTGAGTAAAGGAAAGCAAAGTAAAGGTAGCAAGACTACTAATCTCCTCTTATGTTTATGAAAATGAGTTGAGAATGTTACATAAACTTTTATGATGATTGAAGTGCATGATTTATGTATGATATGTGACCTTTATGCTATGGCCATATGCATGATAAAGTGTAGTTTGATGTGTCACATGTTTATATGATCATACACATGCATCAAAGTTATGTATGCACATTCACAATATTTTGATTATGTAGTTTTGCTATTGGGATTCCCAAATCTCATCCCCCCAACTAACCATGTAGGTTCAAGCTCAAGCAACGGTAAGGAAAAGATTATTGATACATGAAGAAGTTGCTCTTGCTTGCATGGTTTTGTGTACATATTTGAGTTGCTAACTCTCTTGAAGTTGTTGTTATGGTTGTAACCCTAAACCTCTACAAAATGTATCATGAGAATATGTGATAATGCATGCATGAAATGGGCCAAAAGTAACAAGGAATGGTAAAGAGATAATCATGCATGTTAGAGGTGGTTTAATGGACCCAAAAGAGGTTTTGGTAAATTTTAAGAAAATTGGTTTTCAAAGTTAAAGGGTTCCAAAGGCCCTGAAAAAATGAATCTGTTTCACATGCGGTTTAAAAATAGCAAACGAGCTCCAATTGAGCTTAAACTTTTCAGTCTGAAGCTACACATCCTCATCTTTAAAATGATATAAATTTTACGAAATTTGGATGTGTATTTTGAGAGATATAATTTTCCAAATTTTAAGACGAAAACTGGAAGTGACCATTTGTACAGTACAAATTTTCAGAATAAACTGATTTAAATGGACAATATTTTGGGTTAATTAGTATTTTTTCCCTGTAGATCACTTAATAATTTAAATTTAGAAATTGGAACCACTCCATTTCAATTTTTCTAGAATTAATTATGATTTTTAAAAGTTAGGCAAGAAATCTAAAAAAATACCTTGTGAACAGTAACAATGCTTTTCTACGTTTTTTGAAAATCCAAGTTCACAATTTTGGACAATTTTTTATATCTAAGGCCCAAGAGTGGTTCAAAAGTGATCTCATACAATCATATAGGGGAAAATAAGAGGTGTTACAAAGTCACTGTATAACACGCCTTACTTACTCTTCTTTAAACTCATCAGAGACCAATATTGAACCACTTATGTGCCTTTGAAATGCTTAAAATGGCCAAACAAGTGAATTGTAAAACTTTGGTCTGAGTTACTGTTCACTAATCACTATTTATTTGGTAAGTTTCAAATTTTTGGCCAACTTTGAAAAATCATAACTTATTCTAGGAAAATCAAAATCAAGTGTTTCAAGTTTCTAAATAAAGCTTATGAAGTCCTCTACAGGGGAAAAATATCTCCTTAACCAAATTCATGACCAATTAATACCGTTTTACATGTGAAAAACACTGTTCATTTGGTCATTTTTTCATTTTCCAGCTTTTCCCTTCAACTTTGGAAAATCATAACTTTTTATCTATACATCCAAATTTAGTAAACTTTACATCATTTTAAAGCTTAGAATATGTAGTATTTAACTAGAAAAGTTCATACTATTTGGACTTTATTTGATATTTTTCACTGTGACCTCAACTTTGCTCTTTGATAAGGGCTTTGGACCCTTTTTGTGACACCACCTATTTTCCCCTATACCCTCATATTAGATCACTTTTGAACCACTCTAGGGCCTTGTATAACTCAAATTGGCCTTTTTAGTAAACTTAAAAGTTTCAAAAATGTTGTTACTGTTCACTTGCCCATTTTCCAGATTTCTTGCCCAAATTCGAAATGGAGTGGTTTCAATTTCTAAATTAACCTTATTAAGTGATCTACTGGGGGAAAATACTCATTGGGTCCAAACCTTGCCCATTTGAATCAGTTTATTCCGTAAAAATTGTAGCTCAAATGGCAACTTCCAATTTTTCCAGATTTTTTCCTTAATTTTGGAAAATCATATCTCTTAAAGTACACATCTAAATTTCACAAACCTTATATCATTTTAAAGTATTTAACTGAAAAGTTTCAGCTCAATCGGAGCTTGTTTGTTATTTTTCATTGCCTATCAAAACAGATCAGTTTTCAGGGCCTTTGGAACCCATTTGCTTTGAAAACTAACTTTTTCTTAAAAATCACCAAAACCTCTTTTGGTTTATAAACCAACCCCTTATCATGCATGACTACTTCCTTATCATTCTTTAGCTTTTCTAGCCCATATTCATGCAAGCATCATCACGTATCCACATACTATCTCTATGTAGAGGTTTATGGATTACAACTACAACAACTTGAAAGTAGAACTTAACCAATCATAATATTTACACAAAATCACTCAAGCAAGAACATAATCTTCATTCATCAATAATCTTTTCCTTACCCTTACTTGAGCCTCCACCTACATTTGTTAGCTGGAAAGAATGAAATTTTTAGAAATCTCAATAGCAAAACTAACTAATCAAAAACATTGTGAATGTGCATATTATAACTTTAAACAAGTATATGATCATACAATATGTGACATTTCACTTTAAACAAGTGTATGATCATACAATATGTGACATTTCACTACAATTTATAAATGCATATGGCCATAGCATCAAAGTCACATTTCATACACAAACCATCCACTTCAATCATCACAAAAATCATGCACCATTCACAACCAAGTTTCATAAAATATAAGTTAGGATCAGTAGTCTTGCTACCTTTTTAGCTTGGCTTCCCTTTTTACTTGAACTTTCAAGCTCTCTTAGATCACTTCCAAATGTGCTCTTGAAGGTCTCAAATTCCTAAAGATCATGTCATAATTTCCACATGAATATACAACCATCATAATGCAAGAAAACTTGTAAAAATGCTATAAAGCTTCCTCTTGCATTTTCAAGACCCTTACAAGTTCAAACTTGATTTTTATGGCCTCTAATGCTTCTCAAATCCCTTCTTTATTTTTACCCTACACAAAATTTCATTTTAAAGCCATTGGAAGCATTAGAATCATACAAATCCCACTCCCTCTATTTCGTTTGATTTTTTGAAAAAACTGCACAAAGAGGGAAGTTTGGATTTTTTTTTCAACTTTTCCTTTCATATCCATGTATATTCTTACTTTCCAACTACTTTTTCATGCATTATACCACTCAAATACATCTTTCCCTCTCAAGTTTCCAAATGGACAGCACCTCCCCCATATTCTTGGGGTTTCCAAAATTTCATCAACAACATCCAACAACAACCAAAACAACAACTTTCATAAAACTACTCTTGACAACTTTAAGAGAAGTTTGCAACCTTTTAATGTCTTTAAAACCTTTCATTTTGTCTTTTCACCTTTTGAAACCCTAGCCTCTCATCTTCAAAAAGAGAGACTCATTCAAGAAATCAAACCATTAGAAAGGTGAAAGAGGTTGCAAGACTCAAGAAATATGTTGCTTTGGGAGCTTAAGCTTGTCACCTTGAGTGTGAGCTTTATCTTCTTCTCTTCTTGCTTGAAGGTGGCGGTGATGTAGCCATGTTAGTATTAGTTTTCTATTGGAATTTCCAGAGTTTTAGAATCAAATTTAGTCCATACATGACCCTTTTATGCTTAAATTGGTATTAGGAGTTGTTGACTTGGATTAGTGTAATTTTGGGGTCATATGCAATGAATAATGATCTATTGTGCCTAAATTACATCATGAGCAAATGATACTACCCATATTTGTTATTTCATTTCAGGAATTCCGTGCAAAAGGGCAAGGACAACAACTCTGGGTATTTTCGCCGCGGCGTAAAATTAGTTCGCCGCGGCCAAAGTTCAAGTAACAGACGGAGAACTCTCGGAGAGTTTCGCCGCGGCTAAATTCAAAGTTGGCCGCGGCGAAAATCGCGTATCAGCACTGATTTTTACTCCAGATGGAAATTACCCGATCCACTCTTCCAGGACCCGACCCAGGACGGTTTAATACCCCATTTAGGGTAAATGAGGAAGGAGAGGAGGCTGAAGAAACACACACACACACACACACCATTTTCTCTCATCTACCATCACCCATTTCTTCCACCATCCATCCATCCACAATGCTTCATCCTTCCATTTGGAGTATGATTCTTACTTCCATGAGGGGCTGAGCATCTCCAACCTCTTGAAGATGGAGTAAGCCAGAGTTCGAAGTGCCGAAAGGGGAGTATTTGCTTTCAATCTGTATTTACGTTATAGATTACTTAGGAT
>JANTPZ010143554.1:0-16521 GCA_025593235.1 Vachellia pachyceras | reverse complement strand
TTTTCTCCTTTCATGGACAGATTTTCGTCCAGACCTGTATGGGATAGGAGGAGTGTGATTTTGATAATTTTGATGCTTCCATTGAGTTTAGAAGGCAAAATTGTGTAGGGTATAAGTGAGCCCAAGTTTTTGGAAGCCTTAGAAAACATTAAAGACAAGTTTGATGTCTTAAGGCTATTATAATTCAAGAGAGGTTTTAAGGGAGGTTTAGCATAGTTTTTGTCTTGGAAATGGCTTGAGATTAATGGCCATAATGTTGTTGATTATGTAGGCAAGTGTTTGGTGCAAGAGGATAAATTTCTAAGTGATCAAGAAAGCTTGCAAATTAAAGACACGAGGTAGCAAGACCTTCTAACCCTAAGTTTAATTGCTTTGAAAATGTGTATGAATTATGCATGACTTGTATTGAAAAATTTTGATGATTGAAAGTGTGAATATGCGCTTTTGTATGCTATGGCCATATGCATTGCATTGTTACATGTTGTACTTTTATGAATTCACACTTATATTGAAAGTTGTCATGCAATTTTATAATGTGTGTTAGAAAGTTTTGCTATTGGGATTTTCAAAAATCTCACCCTCCCCAACTAACCATTTTTAGGTGGAAGCACACTCAAGGGTAAGGAGGAAGTGGTTGATTCATGAAGTAAAGTTTAATGTACATTGTTGTGGATTTTATTATGAACTTATGTTACTATGTTTGAAGTTAGTAATACAATGTAACTTGTTATGTATCATGGACTTATTATAGTTAGTGTATGCTTTAAGAATTCCCTATCATGTAGATTAATATGGTTAAGAAAAGTTTAGAAACCAAAATGATGATTTATGAAGTTAAATAGGGCTGAAATTTGGCTAAGTGCTGGAAGTAAAGTTGGTCATTTGCCATAATTTGCCCTGTCGGGAAACAGGGTAAATGAACTTCAACTGAGTTGATATTTGGTGGAAAAATATTTCACATTACAAGGTTTAAAACAAGCCAAAGATCACTGAAATTGGATTTTTGTACAGAAAGTTATGAGCGTCCAAAGTTGGTGAAAAATCACAGAAAATCCTGGGAAAATGGAAAATTACCATATGAACAGTACATTTTTGCGAAGCAAACTGTACTAACTGGACCAGTTTCTGTACAAATGAGTATTTTTTCCCTTATAAAGGAATTTGAAAGCTTCAAATAGAAGTTGAAACCACTCAATTTCAATGTTTCTAGAATTAGTTATGAATTTTTAAAGTTGGCCCGAAAAACTGTGAATAGTAACTTTCTTAAAATGAAAGTTTTCAATTTAGTCCATTTTGACATTTTAAGTTACTTAAGGCCATGATTTGGTTCCAAATCATTATAATTGAAGCTAAGAGGGATATATAAGAGGTGTCACACTATACTTGGACATCTAAATGTGTGAGCTAGTTAGGGGTTTGCTTTAATATTAAATGTGAGACTCTGAATAATTTACTATACTTTGTTTCTCAAATATATATTTTTCTCTAAACTACAAATATTAATTTCACATGTTAAGAAGATTTTCTTAAAAGGGTAATTCCAATATAAATAATTAAGAGTTGATTAAAGAATACAAGTAATTAATATGATGTTTTAGGCGAATTAATGCACATTCTTACTAATAGTTGTTTGACCAGTTTCTTTAATATCTTCAAATCAATTATCCAATTCTTAGATTAAATGGAACATTTATTAAGTAATTGAATTTTGACGCCTCTATTTGGTGAACAAAGCAACATATCTGCATTAGATTTAATTTGTAGAGCTTTAAAGGGCCGGTTCGGTTTAAGAAATCTGTTGTAATAGAATGGAATGGAATAGAACTGAATGGAATGTAATTAAAAAAAAAATTAAGTGTTGATATGTTTGGTACACATTGGAATTATAAATGGTTTGATGAAAAATTTAATATTTGGCATGTTAAAAATAGTGTAAGATAAATAAAAAAAGTACAGATGACCATATTATTTTTAGGGAGATTTAGCCTCAGGTCCCAAATAAGTAAAATATTTAAGAAATGGTCCAATGAAAAAAATATTTAATGAGAGGTCCCATTGATAACATGATATCCTTGTATTGACAATACCATGTGTTATGTTGAGAACACTTCATGTTATCAATGGGACCTCTCATTAAATATTTTTCTCCATAGGACCATTCCTTAAATATTTTGCTTATTTGGGACCTGAGGCTAAATCTCCCTTATTCTTATTGAGTATTTACTGATAAAATAAATAAAATATTAAATAAATATAAAAAGATGACCATATTATTTTTATGGAGATTTAGCCTCAGGTCCCAAATAAGCAAAATATTTAAGAAATGGTTCCATAAAAAAAATATTTAATGAGAGGTCCCATTGACAACATGATATTCTTGTATTGACAATACCATGTGTTGTGTTGACAACACTTCATGTTATCAATGGGACCTCTCATTAAATATTTTTCTCCATATGACCATTCCTTAAATATTTTGCTTATTTGGGACCTGAGGCTAAATCTCCCTTATTCTTATTGAGTATTTACTGATAAAATAAATAAACTATTAAATAAATATAAAAATGAAATATATGATTACATAAATAAAATTACTAAAAAACGTAATAGCATGAATATTGTATTTTGTTAAGTATTATTAAATATTACTAAAAAACTATTAAGTATTATTAAAAAATGAAATATATTAAAATAATATATTATTAAAAAACGTAATGCAAAATAAAACATAATACAAATTACTGTAGATATAAAATGATTAAACATTAAATAAAAATAAATAAATAATAAACAATATCGATAATAATATGAATATTGTATTTTGTTAAGATATTGAATAAATCTATTAAATTTTGAAACTTATGTCCTTGTATAACAATGATAATTAACAATATTAAAATAAAATAAAATTTCCTAGTAAAATAGTGAACTTTCAATCTTTAAAATGAGGCAAATTTTGCCTAATTTGAATGTGTATATATAAAGTTGTGTATTTCCAAAGTTAGATGAAAAATCTGAAAAATTAAAAATGATCAAAAGAACAGTACACATTTACGAATTTTTCTGTATCAATTGAGTAAGGAAATTACCAAATGAGTATTTTTTTCATGTAGAGAATTGAATGAACTTTAAATGGATACTTAAACCAATTGATTTCAATTTTTTTAAAATTAATTATGAATTTTTAAATTTGACTAACATTTTAAGGTTACCAAGTAAATAGCTACGGCTAACTCCCCCGAGAGGAATGCTTACAAAGTTGTGGAAGTTAACTGCAGTGAACTCCAAAGTTTGCTGCGGCAAACTTATGCAAATAACCAAAGTGGGTTTTGATGTGCAAAATGCAAACTATGAACATAAACATCCCAAGATGAAACCTAAAAAGGCACTTAACATTCCAAATCTGGTTTTTATATACAAACTCTTTGAAATATCTTTTCCCTCCGAATTTTTATATCCATCCTAAATGTGTCCAGTTGGCCTAAATAATTTTGGAAATTTTGTTTTTAAATTCCAATTATCCATTTTCAATTTCAGATTTTCATCATGTGAATCTGGTGGAGTTCATTGCGGCGAACTTTTGACAAACTTATCCTAAGAGCAATGCTCATGGAGTCGTGGAAGTTCGCTGCGGTGAACTCCAAAGTTTGTTGCGGCAAACTCCCCCGAGAGAAATGCTTGTAGAGTTGTGGAAGTTGGCTACGACGAACTCTAAAGTTTGTTGTGGCAAGTTTCTACATACAGCTTGAAAATTGGGTTTTGATGTGCAAAATGTAAATTATGAATATAAACAACCCAAGATGAAACCTAAAAAGGCACTTAACATTAATTAGCAATAAAATGACACAAGAAAACTATAAAAGTCCTCAAAAATGTCTACCTAAACATATCAAAATATGATCACATCAATACTCAATTGACCATTTTCATGCTTAATTAATATATATTAACTCGTGAAATTATATTGTTTATTTTGTTTTTCAATTTTTCATATTTTTCCTCAAAATTTAGAAATGTGTAACTTTCTTTGTAAACATCCAATTTAGCTAAACTATGACTCATTTTAAAGTTTGGAATGTGTACTATTTAATTGGAAAATTTCATAACCTTCAACATCATTTACCTTGTTTTTATCTTACATTAATTTAAGTATTCGTTAAGGGTGTTGGACCTTTTTTACCACTTTTAATATACTTTTCTTAAACTTACATGTGCATACATCTTGTAACACCTCCCTTGAATAAATTCATTATACACTAAAGACATTAATTAAACCACTTAATCGCCTTCCAATACTTGGAATTACCTAACTAAGTGAAAATTCAAAACTTTGCTTGATTTATTGTTCATCAGTTTACACTTACTGTTCATTAGGTAAATTTCATAATTTGGCCAATTTTGAAAATTCATACCTAATTTCAAAAATATTGAAAACATATGGTTCAAGTCTCTAATTAAAGCTTATTCAATTATTTGTAGGGAAAAAATATTAAATTGGCTAAATCCTTACTCAATCAATACAGTAAATTGCAAAAACATTCACTATTTATTTGTTCATTTTTCAATTTTCTATTTGGAAAATCATAACTTTTTACGCATACATCCAATTTTAACAAAATTTGGCACATTTTAAATTTTGGAATGTGTAGTATTTTTCTAGAAAATTTCAGCTAGTTTGGATTTAATTTTCCTTGTTTCATTACTACCTCAACCTAGGCCAATATTAAGAGTGTTGACCCCTTTTTACTATTTTTAACATGCTTGATTTCTAACTTTACATGCATAAAACACCTACATATAATGAACAATTATGCTTGATATATCTACTTCATACATATAAGGTATGTATCATGGTTAAGGTTTATGTACATATTCCATCATAAAGTCACATATATGCTTGCATTTCTCCACTTCTAAGTCTCCATCATCTTGCCCTTGCCTTTAGTTGAACTTTGTCCTATAGGGTTTTATAATTTGGAAGAATGAGATTTTGTGAATTTCTCAATAGCAAATATTACTAATACACGTCAAGAATGAAGGGCAAATTGATTTTTTTTAATTTTCTTCAATAGCAAATATTACTAATACATGTCAAGAATGAAGGGCAAATTGATTTTTTTTAATTTTCTTCCCATACACATGCATAATCTTGGTTCTAATATATTTTCTAACCATTATTCAACATAAAATCATTCATCTTCATTTAAGTGTCCATTCGGTCAGCACTTCCCCTAGGGCTTGTAAATCCAAAAATTCATATAAACACTAAACCAAAGCAAACCAACTACCAACAATTTCCAAATCATGCATAGAGTTGTTTTTTTAACAAATATTTCATCTAAATCCCACTCTTTCTCACTTTCTCGCTCTAAAACCTTGTAAGACCTCAACTTTCCAGCAGCAAATATACCATTACCAACAAAAATAAGTCAATTAAATGGAAGAGGAGTGGTAGAAATCATGAAATAGATAATATTTCATGCTTGAATCACAACCTACCTTGACTTTTGTTAGATGTTTTCCTCCTCTTCTCTCTTTGTGCCTCACACCTTCTCCCTCTTCTTTCCTCTTGGTTGTTTGACTTATGTGCAGCAAATGGAGGCTTAAAGAATGCTTATGGGCCTCATAAAAGCTATAAATGTGTTAGATTAATTGTGGAATCCACTTAGACTGATAAATTAACTTTACTTTGATATGTTCTACCATATGGTTATAATATCTTTCTCTCTTTATGTCTTAGAATAAGAAGACGACATGTGGCATAATATAAAGCCCCACAATTGTAATACCTCTCTTATCTCCACTTCATTGTCTATTAGAGACCTTAACTAGATCATTTGAAGGTATTAGATAGGCTAGAATTAGTTAATTTAGTGAATTTCAATAACACCCACTTAAATTGCTATCCATGAGATACCTTGAAATTTTGGCCCAAATTTGAAAATTCGCAATTAATTCTAGAAAAATTTAAACCAAGCAATCTAGGTCTGTAAAGAAAACTTGTTAAATTTCTTATAAGGGAAAAATACTCCTTTAATCAAATTAATGCTCAGTCAAAGTTGAAAAGAGTAGGAAAAATCACTGTCCATTTGGTCAGCATTTTGGAACTTCGCCCCGGCCATTCTGAACTTGGTTCTCTTTGACCAAGTTTGATGCGGTAAACTTTATAGTTCATTGTGGCGAACTCGTCTAGAACGCGAAAATTTCCTTCTCTGAGCACTTTCACCAGGTGAACTATAAACTTCACCAGGGTGAACTCTGCTGCTATCATTTTTTCTTATTTTCCAACTGAAATTAGAAAATTCATAACTTTTTACACACAAGGCCAAATTAAACAAACTATGGCTCTTTGGAAAGGATAAGCTATTTGTATGCAAAATATCATGGCCTTTGGATTTCATTTACTCATTTTAAATGAAGTATTGTACCCTTTAATGAGCTTTTTGCATGATAAACTTCTTTTCTCATGCATTTCACTTCATGATCAACTTTCCTAGCATACTTAACCCATACATACCTTACTTAATATGTAAATGCTAAAGGGTATCATATTTTCATACATTCATCCTCAAGTACACATGTGCACAATAGCATTTACACAAGCACAAGTTCTTTACATCATGGAAGTCCACTTTACTCTTGCTCTTCTTTGCCTTTGTTCCTTGAGCTTGTGCCTGTTGATATCTTATTTTGATGATAACAAAACTTTATGTACTTTATGTGGTTGCAAGTTTTGAAACTTACAATGATTTTGAATTTGGTTGAGAAGTTTCAAAACTCGAGTTTGGTATTCTCAAAACTCAAGTTCTGTAACCGTTCTTTAGAACTAGAAGTTAAAACTTGAAGTTTCAGATAGAAGTTTTCTGCTCAGTTCAAAATCTTGAGTTCTCATTCTTTAAAACTTGAAGTTTCAGAAAGAAGTTTTCTGTTCAGTAGAAGAACTCGAGTCCTCATTCTTCAAAACTTGAAGTTTCATAATATGCAACAAGAAAATTGAATTCAAAACTTGAAGTTTCAGCTTCAAGTTTTTCATCATGTTATAGAACTCGAGCTCCAATTTCACAGAACTCGAGTTTCGTGCTTTCTGGACTTCATCCTTGGACTGGCTTTGGTAAAACTCGAGTTCCAGCTTTCCAAAACTCAAGTTTCACAACTATCAGGAAAACTTGCATTGAAAACTGTAAGTTTTGATTTAGAGTTTTACAGAACTCGAGTTCTTCTTTGTTCCAAACTCAAGTTCTATGCCTTACAAATTACTTTCAGTTCAAAAACATGATTTACAGACTCAAGTTCCCATTGAAAGTTTTTTTCAAAACTCGAGTTCTAACTTGAACAAACTCGAGTTTCGAAGGTTCTCTCATTTGATCATCTCTTCTCTCATTATAAAACTTGAGTTTACTCGTCTGTAACTTGAAGTTTTACAACATCAAACAAAACTTGATATTAAAACTTCAAGTTTCTAACAAAAGTTTTCAAATTGTTTACAGAACTTTCATTGCAAACTCAAGTTCCAACTAAAAGTTTCGTAAAACTCGAATTCTGTTTATGAAAACTTGAAGTTCCATTACATGACTCTTAAAAGCTCTTCAGACTTAATGTTTTAAAACTCGATTTATGAGATTTTGAGAACTTTCACTTATCTGACATGGCCTCTAACTCAACTAAAGCCTATCATTTACTAAAGCTTTCCTCATTTATACTTAACCTATTTGAATTTAACCTGCCCTCATAAATGCTCATTTACCTCTTTCATTAAACAGGCGTAGGTTGAATGAGAATGTCTCCAAGCATTAATGTCGTCTCCATCGTCAATAGTTGAGCCGCATCTAATGAAGTATTAATGGTAGACCAACGGATGTGACAACTGTGAGTAACGAATACAAGCCTCTCTCTAACGGACATTCAATTTCTGAGTAACGGCTAATTAATGAAGCCTTGCCTATAAATGAAGAGCATCGAAGACATAGAAGACGAACGAACGAACAACCATATCTGTCTTTTGTTTATAAATTCTTATGAGCTTTAGTGATTACGCATTTTACTCTTTATAAAGAGTTTACTTTGCTAATTCCTCCGTAATATTATGGGATATTCAGTGTTGGGATCTTGAATTGGTTAGGTTGAAATTGAGCCGAAAAACAGAGTATGTGAATCTCTATTTTATGATGTGTAGTGAGGGGGAGTGTGCTTCCCAGTTGTAAGGGCCCAGTGAGACTAACTCGTTATTGATTAGTGGATTGAAAATCTCAGAGAAGCTCTGAGGACTGGACGTAAATCAGGAGGATCGAATCAGGATAAATCAACTGTGTCAATCTTCTCTCTACTTTCATCGGTGACTTTGTTTTAATTCTGCAATCATGCTTTTAATTTTTAAAAGTGACCCATTGACCCCCCTTGGTCAAATCCTACACTAACAGTGCCTATGGTTAGTCATTGGAAATGTGAGATTTGAAAGAAATCCTAGTAGCAAACATTTCTAGCAAACACATCAACATGGATGATTATTTAATGTAAACTAGTATGCCATGGAACGTAAATAACAATACCTTACTTTTATCATATTTGCACAATGCCAAGGAAATTATTGCATATCTACAACCATGCACACTCACAAGCAAGGATTTACATGTCAGGTGGCTACAACCACACATCAAACATGGCAAATAATATAAACAATAATTATTTGCAATGTGGATGTAAATGTTTGAAGTTTTGCTACCTTAGAATGCTTTACTTTGCAATTGAACTTGAGTCGGCTTCCAACTTGCACCTTATGACTTCCTAGTTGGTGATTCACAATCCTACACAACGTGATGTAATTGGCATCAATAATGGGTTATTTTATATGCCTTATATCACTTAACAACTTAGGGAACTCAATAAATTCTTATGTCCTTGCTTTGGCAATTTGGTGTTCTAGTGCTTACAAGTTTATGTTTCAACCTCCACTATACACAACTTTTCATTTTGAATCTAATAGAAGCATTAAAAATACCGAAATCACACTTCTTCCCTCCAAAATCCTAGTTGGATGACAGGTATGGCAAAATGGGAGAAAATGAGATTTTACAAGTTTTATTTCCACATGCGTGCATAATTTCATTAATATGCCATTCTCCATTCCTCAAAAAACATGAATACTTTCATATTCATGCATTACCATCTTTGTCCAATAGCCATGAGGGAGACTCTCATGCCATATTTTGAAACAACTTCAAATCAACTCAATCAAAGCATCCACACGTAAATCATGTAGTGAGTTGATATAAGACACTTACTTCTTCCAATTTTCACCCTTCATTTTCTCTCACTAGGTCTCTTCAAGATCACTCTTTAAACTCTTCAACCATGAATTTAGAAAGAAAAATAAACCAATATAAAGGGAGAGCTAGGTTACTAGACAAGTTTCTATGGAAGAAATCAAGGCAAAACACTAACTTTGCTTGATTTTCTCCTTCCCTTTGCTTGCTATTCACTTTCAAAGTTATAGGAATAATTCATCATACCCCTAAGTTGCATTGCTTCCATTGGAAGTTGCAGCTGTTGTGGTTAGGTTTGGCAACTACGGTGGCATCATCTTTACCTCATCCATTCCCCTATTACTAGTGAACTTTGTCACCGTGGGCCACACTAAGCTTTTCAAAGTTTTAGCTACATTAATCCTAGGGCTACCCCTTTGAAATCGCTTCAACTAGGTTCAATGACAGTCCTGGCCATCCAGTTTCTCTTATTGTCATACTTCTCCTCTAGTTGGTTCCTATCCTCCACTTGGTTGGCAAAATTCATCGCCTTCTTCAAAGCCTGAGGATGCATGAGTTTAACATCACAACGGATCTCCTCTTTCTTCCCATTCATAAAAGTCCCCATTAGAACCTTATCACGAACATCTCCCAATGGGGCAGACAAAAGCTCGAACTGCTCTCTATATTATGTAATATTCTCAATATGTAACTGAAAATTAAGGCTAAACAAATAGCTATAGAGAAATTAAGAGTCTGAAGAGTGAAAGGAAGGGTTAAATGTGGAAATAGAAAGAAAAGGAGGGGTAAAAATTTCATTTTTTAAAATGTAGAAAAGTAAGGGCAACATGGTCATTTTGGAAAAGTAATGGCATTTTGGTAAATTTGAAAAGGTTAAAGGGTACTTTGATCAAAGTTTGACCAACATATAAAAAAATTTCACAAAACTTAAAAGATAGAGAAAAATTGATTGATCAGTAATTGAGACATGGTTTAAGTTAAAATGACAAATGTAATGCCCTAAACAATTTAACCATATAATATATTCACGATTAATTATGTAATTTGTAATTCCTTCTAATAAAATTTGTAATTCCTTCAACCATTTTGTAATCTCAAACAAATCAGATTAGAACATAATTAACCACAATATAATAACAGTTAATTATTAAATCCTCAAGATCCAGGGTACAAATGTTGTGGGTGAGATACCTAACTCACAAACCATTCACAATTAATAATATCATTCCGACTCAGGGGACAAAACCCGCCCACAAGTCACATTGTTGGAAAGTTCTATGTATATTTGGGTCAGCTGGAATTTCTGAGGAAGGAATGAGTTTTTGATAATTTTGATGCTTCCAACGGATTTAGAAGGAAAAATTCTGTAGGGTAGAAGTGAGAAAATAATTTTGAAAGCACTAGAATCAATTATGGCAAAGTTAGAATGTTAGAAACCCCAAGTTGTCAAAATTGAGTCTTAGGGATTGTTAAGTGTTATAATTCTTTTGAAATGGCTTGTGATTAATGAAAAAACATTATGAATTTTGTAGGAGTATAAGTTGCAAAGAAAAGTTGGCAAAGTGCAAGTGGGAAGTTATTAAGTCAATTGGGAAGTCAAGTTTTCAAGGTAGCAAATTCTCTAACTTTTACATTTACATTGTGGGTTGCATCCTTATGATGTGTATACCTTACTTGTGCATGGTTGTAGCTATGCAAAAATTTATGTACCTTAACCTTGTGCAATGAATGCTAATGTAGGAAAGTATGGTGTTGTTAATGTTTCATGGCATGTTAATGATACATAGTTGTAATCATCCATGTTGATTTGTTAATTAGAATTATTTTTTATTGGGATTTTTTAGAAATCTTATTCTTTCCAATAACTCACCCTAGGCCAAAGTTAAAAGGGCAAAGGCAAGGAAGTTCAAGACTAGGTGGACAGCTTCCAAGAAATCTTGTACATGTTGAAGCATGTCCTTGTATTTTGCTTATGTTGACTTTTGGATGAACGTATGTTAAATCCTACAATATCAAGTATGTGATATGTGTTGTATATATATTCCAAGAATGCTAGATAATTATGTTATGATGTTCTATGTATGAAAAGAGAGGAACAAAGCATGCTAGAATTAATGAAAATGGTCACTTGTTAAAGGCCTAACTTGAGGTAATGAGGAAACAGGGATAACCAAGTTCAAATAACTTGAAATTTTCCACAAAAATACTATACATTATAATATTTAAATGAGCCAAAGTTTGCTAAATTTGGATGTGCATGTAAAAAGTTATGATTTTCCAAAGTTAGAGGAGAAACCTAAAAGATTGAAAAATGATCACATGGATAGTGAATATTAACATAATAAACTGTATTGATTGAGCAGAAAATTGGCCAAATGGGTATTTTTTTTCTCTATAGGTAATTGAATAGGCTTCTATAATTAGCTATAAATTTTTAAAGTTAACAAAAAATTTCAAGTTACCAAATGAATAGTAACTTGGGTGAGGAATTTTCAAATTCATTTGAATGACTAATTCTAGTTTGTGTAAGGGTTTGAAGTGGTTTAGTTAAGGCTCCAATGTGTGGTTAAGCTAAAGGAAGAAGGTGTGACATTTTCCATCACAAGTCCTTCTTGCCTGAGGGCAAACAATTGCTCGTATTCATCTCCTAGTTGGCAACAATGAAACCTGTCTATGACTTCAGTCTTAAACTCCGTCCAAGACTTCACCAAAGTATGCACGTCCAGCCATTGAAACCAAATCAATGCTTTTCCTTCGAGGTTCACCATTACGGTGTCCAACTTCTCAGATTCAGGGATTCCATTTACTCTTCACCCTAAAAATCCATCCAAAGGGATCTTCCCTCGAAAACAAGGGGAGCTCCGGTTTCCTGAGCTTTGTCACACTATGTTGTCTTATGTCTTCAACACCTCCATCTTTAGCGCCCTTGGTATGTCTTGGTTGCTCCTGTGGTGGTGTATTGGGAGTTGGGGTTCCTACTAGGTTATGGTTCCCAAGAGGTATATAGAGACTAGCCTGAAACTCTTCAAGTTGTTCTAGAATAAGGGTGACTATTGCATTGACCCTTGTGTTGTTTCTCTGTAACTTCAGTTAGCTTATCGGTGGCTTTCTCTTGTCATCTCTGAATATCTTCCATTGACTTCTTAAGCTGCTCTAACCTGGTTTCCATTCGTGTGCCAGCCATTACCCAGGAAGGTACCACTCTGATGCCAAAATGATAGAACCCAAAGAAAAATAGAACAAAAAATAATTGGAGGTTCAAAATATACCCTTTTCACTGATGGAAAATGAGAGAATACAATCATATGGCTCCTCCTTTGTAGGAGAGCTTGTTCATAATGGAAAAAAGTGCAAAGGTGCAATTCTACAAATTAAGTTATGGTAGAGGAGCGTTTGGCACCATAAAGTTTTCAAGGGTGCAAACATACACATAAAAAATTAAAATGGTGCAGATTTCACAAAACGACGGAAACCATGTATATGTGGCTAAGAGCTAGTGTACTTGTAGGTCCCACTGGTCAACTGGCAACCCTCTTCCATGGCCAACTATCTCCCCCTCCTCACATGGGTAAAAATGAAGCCAGTTGTTACCGATGCATCAACTCTCTCTCTCTCTTCCTGTCTCCCTCTTCCACACGACTATAACAAAGATGGCAAGGCACATAGAGTGAGGCAAGGTGGGATATCAGAACCCATTGAGAACTGGAGCATCGCTTGGAGCTGCGTCATCTGACAATGGCCCCTCTGCTCCTACCCAAGATGACGAGATTTCTATTGATGGTTCTGATGAGCATCTTGGAGCCTTTGTTGCTGGTTTTGATGATGATGGAGCCTATGATTTTGGCACCTAAAAGTAGCTTCCTTGTGCAATTTTCTAGACAAGGATTGAGGATTAAAGGATGAAAGCGAGGGAGTGCGGTCTTGTGTATGTACAGAAGAAGTAGGAGGAGTGAGCATGAGAGATGAATGTGTGGCACAAGTAGCCATGTCGATTCTGGGGGATGATAGAAGAGGATTAACTGGAGAGACATAGAATCCTTGGAAGTCCATCAACTCTTCTTCTTGGTCTTCTTCATTTTCATTAGATTCAGGTATGGGATTGAAGCGAGTAACGGAAGTTGGAGAGGCATGATGAAGAATATCATATCCCTGCACCTTTTTGTAATTTACGTTTTCAATGTTGCATGCCCATAAAGCCCAAGTTTGAATTATCCTCATTCTAACTCTGTCGAAATTGATGATGTTGCAGCATGATCCAAGTGTGTGTGACAGTTGTAAAATATATCCCTCATGTTAGAGTCTATTTGAAGCTCTGTTTATTGATTTCCCTTTGAAGAAACATCTCTTTGGAATTAGCATTCGTTTCATTTATTTAAACATATATCTACACTGTGTGATGAATGATCTTAGGTGATCATGAACTTCAAGAGAAAAAGTATGGACGACTTCAACATTTCCAACATTCTGCTTGATCTTTCCGGCAGCATCACAGACTATGGGCAGATGGTTGTCCAATCATTGGACCAAGGTTCATTGGACCTTAGCTTCACTAGCACCACCTACGTCACCATTGACCAAACCTTTGCTTCCTCTAGTGCTCGTACCAGCTTGACTCTCAGTTTCAACGAACACCTATCCATTGCCGCTGCCACCGACGTAGGAATTACTTCCTCTGCCCATGGTCGTGTGTGAGAGGAGAGAGATGTTGCCGATGGAGGAGGGTTGCCAGTTGGATCAGGTGGGGCCTACAAGTATAACTTCTCTTAGCCACGCGTACATGATTAACGACTGCTTTGTCGAAGCCATTAGTGTTGTCAAACCTGCACCCTTTTAAAATTTCATGTGTATTTTTGCACCCTCGAAAAATTTATGGTGTCAAACGCTCCTCGACCATAACTTAATTGGTAGAATTGCACCTTTGCCCAAAAAAACTCTTGGCCTGGTGTCCATGAGAGCAATCACTCTCTCCAAAAGATAAGGAGGCTAACCAATTGTCTGCCTCTCACTAATCTCCATCCTTCCTAATATAGGGCCCGTTGGAAAAGCGGTAGATAAGTGCTTTTACGCAAGTTGAGGAAGTATGAGAGAATTTTTGTCTCGACTTGTGTGCAACGTAAGAAAAAAGTGGGAAAAAAGCTTTCCCAAACAGGCACATAATCCTCTCCTACTATCTGACATTCCAGAAATTTGTTACCCATCTTGGGCCTTGTCTTCATCTTGGACCTTCTTTGATAGGTTTGATCCCAATATTTCTTCATCCTGGACCTTCTCTAATAGATCTGATCCCAGTATTTGTTAGGCCCAACATTCACCCACCACCTTTGCTAGTAGGAAAGCACCATTTGAATTCAAGAATTCAAATGTAACACCATGAAACCTTACACACAACTCCACAAGTCCTATGACAAAACCCCACATGAAACCTTGAGAGGATAAGCTCACCAATTTGGATTAGAAAGAGACAAAACCATGATAGATATGCTGAACAGTAACCACCCTTAGAGAAGGCTCTCACCTTAGAGGAAAACCCCAAATGAAGTCTCAAGTGTTGTGTTGTATCCGTCAAAGAACATAACTTGTAGTAATTGGAAATATCACATATATCCACTCCAAAAGTTTTTATTATTTATATTTTAACTCCAATACTATTGGGCTTCGGTTTAATCCACCAAGGGGGAGCAGCCCATTTTCCAAACTAATTGGTCCTAGGTATAGTTTAACCAGGACAAGAAACTCGGTGTAGTCAACCTAAACTATTATTTGGGTTGCTTTATTATCTTAAACCAGACTGGGTTGGGTCAGATCGGACTGGGTTAGCTTGACCATCAAGTTTTCCACACAAACCCTAATTAGGACCCAAGTACCATACAAGTGAGACTATTATGAAAATGAGGAGGAATATGGGTCCAATGGAGGAGCTTTGTCTTCATGATATAAAATTTAAATCATTGTATCGATCTATACATATGATATAGAAGACGTGTGTTAGTGGAAGTTAGCTATGCAATATTGAAGAAAACTCTTGTGAACACTCTCTCATCGACTCTCTTCCTCAAAAAGGTGAACTTGTGAATTTTTTGTATGATGTAATCGGAATCCATATTGACACTCTGATTCTCGTGTGGGCACTCAATGAGTCAATTGGATTTTAGGTACACTCGAAATCCTACACCAACCTGATTGTAGTCTTTTTTCTGGGATGTCAATCATTTGTGATTGTTAAACATAAAAAATCTTGGAGGGCACTCAAATGAATATCATATTTCCCTTAAAAAAGAAAAGAAAGAAGAAGAGAAAAGAAAAACTCTGCAGAATGATAATTTCAGATCTAGCTAGAAACGAATCTGCTAAAAATGAAAATGGGGGTGAAATATTTGAAAGACATCCTTTGAAAGTTAATTTTTTCTTCCAAGGGAGGAATTTAATTTACAAAAAAAAATGTCGTCAAAGATACAACTGGTGCCTCTTGATCAGTTGAATGATTCTTGGTATGGGATGAATGAAAAGTGGTATAAGTTCTCAATCAATTAAAAAAGAAGCATGCGTGGTGCATACATACATAGATATATATATATATATATTCCCTCGTATGTCACAGTTTTAGCCTGAGAAAACAAGCTCAATGGTCAGAATCAGTCTCTCGAAATGGCAATGGAACTGCCTTAACTGCTCGGAAATGACCAACGTTATTTAAATGCTCATTCTCCAACCTGTGGGGATAATAACAAATTAACTTGAGTCAAGCTTTATGTATATCACAATATTGATTAGATGAATATAAGTTGGAAACTTTATTCTACTACCTCCGGTCTATGTTATATATAAGACCCATTAACTAATTAGAAACGATCAAGGAAGCTAAACAAATACTTAATAATAACATAAATTATATGATCTTTCTAAAATATTTATATTATTAGATAATACATCAGTTTATAAGAGTTAGGTGAATTGGTTTAAAACAAAAATAATGTATGTAGATACTTTAAATATTTAGTATTCTTAATATTCTCAAATTAGCAAATTAAATGTTATATTAAGGGTCGGGAGTGGTCAAGGGCGGACCTGTGTGTTGGTCAGCGGGTGCAGCCGCACCCCCTGACTTCCAGAAAATTAGGTATATATTAGTACTATGTGATTTATTTTGCACCCACTCATTTGCTAATTTTGAACCCACTGAATTTTTACTCAAATTCTTTTCTTAAGTATCTTCTTAAAAAATAGTTTGCACCCCCTGAGTCAGGGTCCTGGGTCCGCCACT
>JANTPZ010143553.1:0-22720 GCA_025593235.1 Vachellia pachyceras | reverse complement strand
CAAAATCATCGACGTTAAGCATAACGTCACGCTCCCCCTGACCATCTCCCTCCGCCTGACCATCACCGACGTCGGGGAACATAGGCTCCTTCCCATGCCTTCTACTCTGATCTTGATCAGCCATCTAAAAATAAAATTAATTTAAAAAAATTTAAAATAAAATAAATAATTTAAAAAATAAAACTATAAAATTTTAAATTAAAATTAAAAACAGAAAAAACTTTAAACTAACCTCTGATTTGACGCTTTTAGAAGTCGAAAGTGAGAAGTGAGGGGGGAGGCGGTTATATATAGACGCTGAATTAGCAGCGGTTTTAGACAAACCGCTGCTAATTAGCTGCGGTTTACAGGAAACCGCTACTATAACCGTTGCAAAACTAGGGCAAACTCTCGGGAAACGTCAAAATTTAGCAGCGGTTTGTCTGAACCGCTACTAATTGACAGACTCTTGGTTTTTTGCAGCGGTTTTTTTTGAAGAAACCGCTACAAATGACGATGCAAATCAGTAGCGGTTTATATAACCGCTACCGTAACCGCGGCTAATTTTGACCGTTCACTTCTGCAACAGTTTGTATTTAATGAAACCGCAGCTAAATTTGTTTTCAACCGCTACAAATTGCAAAATTATTTTTCCGTCGCCTATTAGCAACGCTTAGCCCGAAAACCGCTACTAATCCTTGGATTTAGTAGCGGTTTTTGGAACCGCTACTATTTTACCGCTGCTAATTATCTCTTTTTTTTTGTAGTTAAACGATTTATATTAAAATATTAAAATTTAAGTATATTTTATAGGTATTTAGTTTTAAAATCACTATTTAAATTTGATGAGCGAGCCTTTTCCATTAAATTTAACGAGTAAACCTTTCCAATTAAAGTCATCCTCTTTTCAATTAAAAGTGGGTGGGAATTGGCAAGCGTGAAGGGTAACAGCATAGAGATAATGTGGGGTCTTAGTCAAAAGGCCATGGAATCTAAACGATGGCTTTCAATCCTTTTTTTTTTTTCTAAATATAAAACGACATGTCATCGCAAATATCACATTCTTCTTTGTCAATTAATCTCTAACCATAAAAAAAATATATGCGAAGTTATTGCATATTTTAATATATTATCCTTTTATATTTGGTCCGAGGGATATGAAAGCTGGAATAATTGAAGATAAAGATAAGAAGACAGCCAAGAAATACACTTGGACTTGTTTGGATAGCCCATTGGGAGAACAGACACAGATTCCGAGGTAAATATGTGAGAGGAATTTTATCTCGGTAAGCGCAGGAATGGATTTTGGTTGCCCAAACAGGCTAACCAAACAAGCCTGGAATAAAGTTGAAAGCACTGTATGGACCTATCCTAATGTAAGTTTACTTTTTACAAGTTATTCCTTTTCAACTTGATAATATCAATTTTTCATCATTTTGACAAAAGTATTTTTTTAGCATTGGCATCAGCCACCAAGTATTGTTGTTGAGTGCGGGTATTATGCTGTCCCATACATGCATGAGATCATGACAATTGGAGCTAATGTTAATCTCAAAAAGGTAAGTGACACCAAACAAGTTCATTTAAATGAAAATTAGAGTTAGTTATTTTTTTATCTCTATATATAACATGTTTCCTTTCTATTAATTTGCATATATTTCAAGAACCCACTACGCAACACAGCAAGAAATAGATGGACATGCACAATGACCTGATCGATATGTTGCTGAATGATGCTAAATGGTAGCTAAGTACATTGTATATATGTATAGCGAAGGGTTTAGGGTGTGCCAGTAGAATTCGAATCCGTTCACAGATTTCCACGCGGAATTTAGATCACAAGGGTGGATCTAGATTTGAGACACGGCAAATACACCAAAGGAAGAGAAGAGAGGAGGGGAGTTTTTACAGAGAAGGGAAAGAAAAAAATTTATTTTCTCTATGAGTTATGTGTCATTTGTTTGGGGAACCACTTCCCCAAACATTGAAATAAACTTAAGTTGTCGGTTATTAGTAAGTAATCACATTTATTACACAAAAACTAATGTGGAAAGGAATATTTGATGTCCATTGCAAAAATAACTAATATTAAAGTAGATAGTAGTTGGCATTGGTTGGTAATAGCCGACGATTATAAATGTATCATAGTCGATTTTTAGTTCAAAACCAACGAAAAATACTATCATCCATTCATTGTTTACATGTTACAATCCTTTGAATTTAATGTCACGCTATTAATTGACAACTTATTGGTCAAGAAACACCATCACTCAGACGTCTAATGTCCTATTTGATAGAAGTATGTTTCATAGATAGGCCAACTAATGTTTGAAATAACCAAAGCTTAAATGAATCCAAAGCCATGCATGCACTCGAATATAAACATAGTCAAAGTCGGAAAACAACCTATAAACGCTTTCTTTTTTTTTAAAAAAAAAAACACTTCTGAATTAGGGACCACGACAATCAAGTTTATTTTAAGAGTAATGGTATTTTTGTAATAAAATTGAAGTTTGCATATGATGAGAGGTTGGTTATTTGTAAAATTGACTACTTATGTCAACAAGATTAAAACTTATTTAAATATGTATAAGATCAAACATTGGCTATTTAGAAAAATGACAACCAATGTCAACTAGTATAAAAAAAAACTTGTTTAAATATGCATAAGATTGTACATTCTTTTTAAAAGTAACATCACTATTACCGATTAATTGACAACTTATTGGTCAAGAAACAACTTGTTTAACCCACGTCTAACGTCCTATTTGATTTACATCTATTTAACCTCTTGTAGGAGTGCATCCTTGTCACAGGTAACTCCTAATTGTTGGAACCATTTTTCTGTTTGAATTTTTATAGAAATGAATTTAGTAGTTGATTGAGTTGTTAAGAGTTAACTAAAGAGATAATGTCCAACCGATTATATGCTTAGACCTCATCATCAGTTGCATATTTAACCCATTGATGAGAAACTTGAATGGGGTGTACTAGAACGCTAGATGAAGTTTGTAGATATCCATTTTGGTTTCATTTTGCTTTATAAATAATGAATTTCTACGTTATGTAAAAAATCTCTAAACCATGCACACATACGTAGGTTTAAATTATATAAATACTAAAAAACATTTTAAATTGAGGTAGTCATGCTATTTCACATTTAAAATCTAAAAAAATTCATGCAAAAATCTAAAATCCCTAATGGAGGCTAGATGGCTTTTAAATATGAGTCAAATAAGATTTCGGGTCCGTTTGGATAAACAGTGGGAGAAGTAATTTTTTTGTAGAAGTTATTTTGGAAAAGGAATTTTGGGTAGAAGTTAAGAGTATAACGTGATTTATGTTTGGATTAGCGGTGGAAAATTGACTTTTTTGAAAAAGGAGAAAGTGTTTGGATAAATATTGAAGAAATGACTTTTGTTGTCAAATTACGTAATAGGATATTTTGAATTCTTCCTCCCAGCTCATTACGTAAGGGTATGTTTGGAATATTTTTGTAGACTTCTCTCTTTTTCAGAAGAGGGCAACTAAGCTGCTGCCTTCCTGGTTCAATGACCCACATGTATTAACCTATTTTGTCTTTTATGTCATTTTGAATTCCTCCTCTTAGCTGGCACTGTTTGGGTTTATCATTAAATCTATACTAAATTCTTCGATGACTCACTCCACCGTCTCCCTCATCTCCACCTCCATTCACTCTGCCCCCAACTCCCTCTCAACTATGCTCGTAGCTACCTCGCCAACCTTCTTCCTTTATGCGTTCGAAGAGTGGTATACTGGACTCTGACCTACTTCTCATCAACGACATTGCGAAGCTCGCTGCCACATCGCTTGGAAAGAGTACAGTTTTGGCAGCCCCTAAGCAATGGGCAAAGATAATCTATGAAGAACAAAGAATGGATAAAGAACTTGAAAGCAGAATGGAAACACAACTTGGTTCAAATCAAACACAAAACTACTTAAACCAAACCTATATATATGTAAACGTCGAGTGGATCAGTGGAGTGAGTGAGACAGAGATAATGAAAGAGGAGAGCGGCGGAGGTCTGGAGGAGTCGAGAGCAACGGACTGATGGTAATACAGCTCCGAGCAACGGAGGAATCAAACAAAGGCCGAAGGGTAAGTGAAGCCAAAGAAGGAGAGGATGACTAGAATGAGTCGACCTGTGAGAGGCGAGCAATTTAATGCGTGGACCTGGACGCTGCCGAGCTTCTCACACCGCGACCCTTTCTGACTTCTATGAAAAAGCTGCTTCACCTGAAGAAGGACTTCTACCCAGACGCTTCCCCAAACAACAAAAAATTTATCCACCGCGCTTCTGCCTTCCAAAAGCTCCTTTTGGAGGAGAAAACGCCCATCCAAACGGGCGCTTCATTATTTCTTACCAACACTTGTCAACATGTACCTTTATTATAAATTGGGAGGTTCTGCAAATTTCTCTTGTTTTTTTGTACAATTGATGGACGAAAGTGCCCTCTAACAAAGACAAATCAAGATCGTCATGGTCCAACATGGTATTAGCTACTTGAATACGTAAAGATAGAGAGCACATGGACTAAGTTATTACAATCAAATGCCACGTATAGTACAAATCAATTACGTTTTAATTCATAGGCCAATTCATGTCTGAAATAACCAAATCTTAAACTGAATCCAAAGCCATGCATGCACTCGAATATAAACTTGGTCAAAGTTGGAAAACAACCTATAAACGCTTTCTTATTTTAAAAGAAAAAGGGAAAAAAATTCTAAATTAGGGACTATGTTTAATTATGCAACGTGAAAATTGTTTTCATATTTAAATATATGGCCAACGTATGAAGGCAGTAAACATTTGAATTTAACTCAGCTGTGTTCGTGTTTTTGACAGCTTCACTTTCTGAGAGAGAAAACTCTCTTGTGGTCTCCCATTGATGCCCCATTCAAGTTCTAAAAGCTTCCTTGTGCTGTCGTACCAGCTTTCTGTTAGTATATGATTTGACCATAAAATACTAAGGATATATTTGGTAAAGTGTTTTTAATTGGAAAAGTAGATTCTAGTAAGGCACAATGCATTCCATCAAAAAACACTGTTTACGGTTATATTTTATTTGCATTTAAATGCAAAATCACCCTTTTCATTTGATAAATCATTATTTTTCGTTAAATAAAACTAAAATAGTTAAGAGAAAATGACTAAAAGTTTCCTTTTAAATTTAAGGGATATAACTAAAATTTGATGTAAATATAAAAAATTAAATGTATGTTTTAGTCTATTTTTCATTTTATTTTCCCTTAAAATTATTGCAATATAAATATATATGTATTATTTAATTATATTCATATTATTTTATGTCATTTCTTTCAAAACTTATTTCTCAAACATTTATCAAAACAAGTTTTTTATAAAAAAGTTATTTCTATCACCATTTATCAAAATATAAACAACATTAAATCATCTAAGTTTTACCTAAAATTTATTTTCTAAAAATCATTTTACCTAAAAATTATTTTTACCACTACTTATTCAAATCCACCATAAAAAGATGGAATTTTCTTATTCATCTTCTTGATCATGTCAAGTTCCAGGGGGCATCATCGGTCATTAAAATTAGTGTGAAGCGGCCCATCGAGCATGTGATCCCAACTCCACTGGCCATCGATCCGTTGCGTTTCCAACTTACCCACCGCTCCTCTTGAAAAATAAAATGGACAGGTTACAGGCATGCAGGCTACCAGTACTTGCCCGTTTATTTTTTCTTAAAAAATCTCTTATTCCATTTCCAATATTCCCTTTCCCTTTTATTCTTTGCTTGTCCGTCAATTACCCTAGCCTCTATTTGGCCACATCTTCTATTCTGTCTTGGGAGAGAACTCTGCTCAACGCCTCGATAGATATGTCAAAGACCACCTGCACAGCACACAGCACCACGGCTCTGATCTTCTTCACTTGAGGCTAAGACTGACTTCATCTTCATGTTCGCCATCTGTCGCTCTACTCTTCATCTTTGCTTTTACCATAACTGCTTGGAGGAGAACAATGACATCGTCGATTGGCACATAAGCATTGTGCGGACAATTGGAAGCATCAACAACAACAGTATCGATTGGCATATCCATCAAGGAGCTCAAGCTCTGTGTTAATTCCAAAGATCAGGACTTCCAGTCACATAAGCACTATGCAGAAGTGGGTGGGCTCTACAATCACCGATGAGAACACCTACACTAAGCCATCGGTGGATTCGACGGAAGGGCTTTGAACAGAATGATTTTTATAAGAATCACAATGCTTCATGTTGCTTAGGTACAATTAATGTTCTTTCTCTCATCAATCACAACACCTCTAAACACTGATCTTGAGCAAAATTGTTGATGATCTATGTTTGAGCGTGCGTGTGGACTAGTTTATGGATTGAATCTGTAGTTCTATATGTGAATTGATCCATATGGTTATTGAGAATTTTTCGTCTTTGCTTTTACCGTAACTGCTTGAAGGAGAACAATGACATTGTCGATTGGCACATAAGCATTGTGCGGACAATTGGAAGCATCAACAACAACAGTGTCGATTGGCATATCCATCAAGGAGCTCAAGCTCTGTGTTAATTCCAAAGATCAGGACTTCCAGTCACATAAGCACTATGCAGAAGTGGGTGGGCTCTACAATCACCGATGAGAACACCTACACTAAGCCATCGGTGGATTCGACGGAAGGGCTTTGAACAGAATGATTTTTATAAGAATCACAATGCTTCATGTTGCTTAGGTACAATTAATGTTCTTTCTCTCATCAATCACAACACCTCTAAACACTGATCTTGAGCAAAATTGTTGATGATCTATGTTTGAGCGTGCGTGTGGACTAGTTTATGGATTGAATCTGTAGTTCTATATGTGAATTGATCCATATGGTTATTGAGAATTTTTCGTCTTTGCTTTTACCGTAACTGCTTGGAGGAGAACAATGACATCGTCGATTGGCACATAAGCATTGTGCGGACAATTGGAAGCATCAACAACAACAGTGTCGATTGGCATATCCATCAAGGAGCTCAAGCTCTGTGTTAATTCCAAAGATCAGGACTTCCAGTCACATAAGCACTATGCAGAAGTGGGTGGGCTCTACAATCACCGATGAGAACACCTGCACTGAGCCATCGGTGGATTCGACGGAAGGGCTTTGAACGGAATGATTTTTATAAGAATCACAATGCTTCATGTTGCTTCGGTACAATTAATGTTCTTTCTCTCATCAATCACAACACCTCTAAACACTGATCTTGAACAAAATTGTTGATGATCTATGTTTGAGCGTGCGTGTGGACTAGTTTATGGATTGAATCTATAGTTCTATATGTGAATTGATCCATATGGTTATTGAGAATTTCCCTATCAGTACGCCGTGAGATGGTTGTATTTCTTTGTTTTTGTCAAAGAAAAAATTTGTTTGTTTTTTTGGCAACTTAAACGGGTTGCCCATTACCCACTTAAAGCCCACCAATTTATTTTTAGCTCATTTAAAATTGTTTAAATGGGTTGAGGCACGGGTACGAGCTAGCCCGTACTCGTGAACTTTAAACGGGCTGGTGATTAGTTAGGACACGGGCTATCTAATTGACCCAGTGCTCACCCCTATTGCCAATGAGATTTTAGTATGATAAAAGGGTTTAGTCAATCACAATGTGATAAATCTAGATTTGGATTCCTTGTGAGATATGTATATACTTTTAATACCAGATAATGCCTCAAATAAATGCTTCAAATAAAATTACCTTCTACAGGATGATCTATGTGCTTAGAAAAAATTCTTAATACATTGTTGCCAACGGTGTTTGATCTAACGGAAGAAGTTAGTCTATTATAACATGGCAAACCTAGATTTGAATTTCCATAGAGAGAAGTGCCCACATTTAATAAATGAGAGTTCCTCAAACAAGATTTCCCCTAATAGGATAATATATGCGTTTAAAAAAAGTCCCAACACATTGTTGTCGAAGAGATTTACTCTAACAGAAGGAGCTTATCATTCACAATATCAAAACAAGGTTTGGATTTATGTTATGAAATGTAATCACATTTAATGGTTGACAGTACCTCAGACAAAATTACCTTCAATAAAACAACATATGCGCTTAGGAAAAAAAAGTGCCAATACATTATTTCCAAAGACCGCCTGATGTTGTCATACAAGATGTATCTCTTGTGGCATTATATTTGGGATTTCAACTTCACCTTAGAGACAATGCCAGCCGTCCAAACTACAAAAGGTCCCAGGACAATATTTTGAATGTTAGTTAAGTTTTAAAATGTTAAGCGAACAAAAAAGAGAAAAAGGTCTAGCCGTTGGAAATTTAATATAATGTATGGTTGTGTTAAGAAATGGATATTTTCAAATATTATTGAAATATTTTATAATGAAGAGATATACCTTGAAAAGTCATATACTTGTAAATTAAAGAATTTAAATATGTTTGGCTTATAAATTAACTTATGAGATTCAATGAATCTAACATATAAGTATGACTTTTAATTGAACAGGTGTATTATTTTAAAAGAAACCACTTTAAAGAATCTCTTCAACATCTATAAATATTCTCAAAGAATCACAAAAAAAAAAACAGAAAGAAGTCTCACATTAGCAAGTTGAATGAAGTTTTCGTGGCCAAAAAGGAGAAATTTGCTTACGGGCATAATAGCCAATGAAAGGCAATGGTTGAAATTTTTTCAATTGGCATAACGCCATTGTCAAAGCCAATACCTCCATGTGTGTGAGTTAGATGTGATATTAGGCATTTTTACTGGAAAGTATTTTGAGAAAATACAAAATTCTCTGTATAAAATAACTTATACATAAAAAAAATTATTTTTTTCTTTTTGCCAATTTTGGATTTGGAATCTTAAATTTCTGAATGTTGGAGCTATTTTACCAGCTTATTCTTTCATTAATCTGTGTTATTACTCTTAGAGCCTGTTTGGTATGTGGTGTTAAAGGGGTTGGTATAAGCTTGGCACTAGTGTTGACCATTTTGTAATGTTTGGCATAAGGGACTAGGGATACCATGGGATTGGAGAATACCACATAGGTGGGATTGTTTAAAGGGTTAAGGTGAAAAATTTATCCCAGCAATTTTTTTCTCAAGAGTAATATTAATCCATAAGGTTTTTTTAAGACGAATTTCACTTCATAAGTTCTAAAATAAAGACATCCAGAATATATTGAAGTGCAAGTCTGTAGTACAATTTCGCCTATTTGCTAAAAAAAATGAAAAAGGTAGCATTATGATATATTACTATCACAATTAACATATCTAGGGACAACGCTTCCTGGACAACACATAAGAGATTTGTCTAGTTAAGTTATTATAGTAAATGAATTTTTTTTAAAAGAAAAAATGTATTGATTAGAAATTAAAATTACAATGGCATAAACTAAAGTAAGAACAACTGCAAAATAAAGGAATTACAAGTTTGGTAATAACAGAGACTGATTCTATGTCAGCAAACTTCAACAAATTTGTATTCCATATGTTGGGAAGCTTCATGATATATCATTTGGGGAGGTGACTAGGAATTTGCGCATGAGAAGGTGGATAGTGTATCAGGAAAGATCGCTTGCATATCAGAAAAGATCGCTGGTATATTAGGCAAAATCACTTGCATCTAAGGGAATTTGCACATTATGGAATGTTATTTGCAAATCAAGAAAGGTCACTTGCATATGAAGCAATGCCACTTGCATAGTAAGAAATTTGCACATTAGGGAAGGTCATTTGCATATTACGAAAATGATTCACATCTTGAGAAGGTCATCTGCATGTTGAGAATGTCAATTACAAATTGTAGAAGGTTATTTGCAAGTTAGGGAAAGTGACTAGCAGATTGGATCGAAGACTTGCATTTTGGTGATTTGCACATAAAAGGTCATTTGGTATTAGGGAACGTGACTTGTACATTGCATAGAAGGCTTGCATTTTGGTGATTAGCACATAAAAGAAGGTCATTTGCATATTAGGGAAAGTGACTTGCATATTAAACGTTAAGGGTATTTTGATCCTTTCCCCCCTCACACTTATTGACACTCAAAGACCTAAATGCTTCATAACATATTCCCTAATTAATTTTTCAAATGGGAATTTATCCCCAATTTCCCTTTTATTTATTTACATGATTATGTTATTTGTAAGGTCTCCTTAATTAAATTCAAATATTGTAAAGATGGGAAGAAATACAATAGGCAAGTTTTAGCACTTAAATGATAAAATGCAAGCTAAACTCAGTGGATGGAAGAAACAATCTCTATCCCAGGTTAATTCTGGTACTATCAGTTTAAAATCAGATGACTATTTTCAATATGCAACACTCAGACATATCAATGAGGGTAAGAAACCAGATGGAAGAATTAAGAGGGATTTCCTATGAAATAGTAAGGATGGAAAAAGGAAAATGCATGTGATTAGTTGGGAGATGCTGAGTACAACAAAGAAGAGGGAAGTTTATGGTTTGAACTTTGAAGGATATTGGTTTTATGAATGGTGCTCTATTGGCCAAACCAGAGAGCTTGAGCTCCCAGGTGCTGAAAGGGAAATATGAAAGAAGAACGAATTTAAATGAGTGTGTATTGAAGGAATTAGATTTAGAAATATGGAAGAATGTTGCAAGGATATAGCCCTTTTTGGTTAATGGAACGCATTGGGAGATGGAAAGAAGGTGAAGTTTTTGAAAGATAAGTGGACAGGCAATGGTAAAATGTTACTTGAAAACTGTGAACCAGAGCTCGACGAGGAGGTATATGATTGTACAATGAGTGAGATGATAAATGCAAGTGATGAGTGGGATTGTCATATCCCATTAAATGGGATGTTGAAAATGGAGAAGGAGGAAGAGAGGGAGACAAGTAGGTGTATACGAGGAAGAAAAAAAACAAAAGAAGAAGAAAAAGACAAGAAAAGAAAGAAAGAAGAAGACAAGAAGGAAAACAAACAAAGAAGTAGCAGACATGCTGTCGGCAAGGAAAGAAAAATGAGAAGAAAAAGAAGAAGGACAAAGTCAAAATGAAAGATAGGAAAGAAAGAGAGCGAGACGCGGTCGAGCCGAGGTAATATAAAGACATCAACACTCCTTCCACTCGCCTTATGCGTTAGCAGAGGAGAGGAGAAGCTGCGTCTCTGAACTTGTCGTGTTGAGATAATTTTGGTAACTAAATCTCTTCTTTTCAATAGATTATTTTTATAAAGGTTGTTCTATTGTTTTATCTTTTTAATGATAGTAATTTTATTATGATAAGAGGAAATTTTTAAAGTTAGTATTATGAGAAGTTTTGAGTTTTGACAGTATAAGACTACAGTAATAGAGAAGAAATTTTAATAGATAATTTTCAACGGTTTAGAACTTGATCACTACAAAGGTTGATTTATTCCTATGAGAGATACATGTACTTACGAGTGTAGTTGTACATATATATATTTTGAAAAATCTGGAAGTGAATATATGTGTATATATAAATTGTTGGAATATGGAAAATTTGAAAAGTTGTTTAAGGTGCAACTTTCAAGCATTTATTTGAGAGTATTGATGGACTATAATTAGTGAGAATTAATATTCATTAAAAGATGATATAAAGGTCTTTAAATATAAGCTTGAATCATTGTACTTGGAATTTTATAGAATAAATTATTATTTTTCAAAATTCTTGAAAAATAATTCAAAAGTCAAGAAAAGACAATCAAATATGTAAAGGGATAGAAATGAGATCAGGAGAGAAAGAGAAGCGTATAATTAACGTAAAATTATACGTATATGTTCTTAGAATTTGACATTTGCTTGAGCAACCCAAGGAGGACCAAGAAAGGGATACTAAGGGTGGTAAAGATAAACAAAAGGAAACAGGTAGAAACCCTTTTTATCTTATTCTTATGTACTTAATTCTACATGATTGTATGTGCCATGTGATGTGCTGTAAATTATTGCCATATGATCTTGCGATGAAATCTCATGCCGTAAATTTTTGCTGTATGATGTTGAGGTGGGATCTCATGTTGTGCACTATTGACGTATGATGTTGAGGTAGGGCCTCATGATGTGTACTATTACTGTATATGCCGTATGAACATGTGGTTATTTTACATGATTGTGAATTTTATATATAACTATATGATAAAATGTGGTTTCTACGGGGATTTTCGAATCTCACCTTCCTATTCAACAAAATACCATAGATGCGGGTAGCTCAAAAGGCAAGGAATTGGTGATAAAGGAAGCATAGAATGGAGATTGAAGAGCCCTTTACATATAGTTTGAATTAATTAAAAGTTTAAGGTTTTATTTTAGGCATGGATAGCTTAAATGGTTATGGATATTTTATTGTATAAATTATGTATATATTAATATGAAATAGAAAGTAGATGTAAGGAGTACATCTCCCCACAATATAAAGTAAATGTTATTCTCAACGGATAATGAATAGAATTAAATGGCTATCGTGAGTAGATGTGCATAGAGAATAGTTTTTTTAAGGAAAGTGTTAAAAACAGATGTAAATAAAGAGTGATGACCCAAGGTTAAGCTTGCTACTTTGGATTCAGATGGGAAAATAACGTTATTAAAATGGTATTTGAAAATGTTCAAATATTTTCAGAAATATCAAGCCGAAGAAATTAGGAAATAAAGTTATTTTATAAACACAAGTTTTATACGTTTAGAATAGCTGCGCCAATAAAAGGGGCGTGACAGGGGTCTTCAGAAATTTAACAGATTGGCTGCTGGGCATGAACGCAGGCTTATAATTGTGATATCACCACCAAGAGATGAATTAGGGGAAGATAGAATCAAATGGGGTGCTAATAACTTAAAATGTGATTAAGCTACAAGTGCGCAAATAAGAGGGAGACACTAATGCATGTGTTAAGAGATTGTGTTGTGGCATTAAATGTATGACAGTAAGGGGTCGTGAAAACAAGTTAGGCTTCACCCTTAACAAGTATGCCCTATTTTGTAAGATCTAAAATCCTTGATTCAACCTAACCTGTGGTCTATTACAATCTTTTTTTGGAGCGTGTAACTGGCCTGACCTGAAGCTTACCAGAAAACCTACATTTTGAAAGGTAGGCTAACAGGCCAAAGACATGTTGAATTTAAACATGCCAAAAAAGGCCAAAATTATCTAAATTAATATAAATTATCCAAAATAAAACACTAAAAAAATATGATATAAAAACATGTACATATTCAAATTATAATATAAGAATGAAGAAATAAACGTAATATATAACATAAATTTTCATATATAATATAAAGATATTTTAAAATGGGTAATTTAAGTAGAAAGAATGGACCAGGGCTTTAAAATGGAATTTTTTAGAATACAAAGGCTTTAGCCTGAATTTTTTACAAATAGGTTAGACCAGGGTGAAGGCGCCTACTGGATCATTTGACCTATTTCTATCCTAATGGTACATTAGCTTTGGGGGAAAACCTACAGAGGAGGAATATTATTTGCCACAAGGAAAAGATTGGTTCAAGTGGAATTTAAGTAGAAAGAATGGAAAGTGGAAGGTCATGTTTGGTGTGACGTGTTGGCAAATGTGGAATTGGCTCAACAAAATCCTTCTTGAAGAAGGTTACAATGTTCCTAATGATTCCAAACTCATCATTGAGGAATATGTAAATAAAATAAAATGGATGAATGATAGACTCATGGTAACATGAATATGAGATAGCAAGATAAGAGCATTAGTCTACGAACAAAGCTAAACTCAGAAATCCAAGGAGTCATCACTAGTTTGTATCTACCTGTAAGTTCCAAAAACAAAACACCTAATAGTTGAGTGTTAGCTGTTGTTCATAAGTTATGCCCCATTTGGTATCAAGGAACTGGAGTTGAAGAATTGGAATTAAAGTTGAAATCCATATAATGTTTGTTTGGTGTGCGGGAACCGAGTTGTCCATAGAATTCATGCTAGCCAAAATTTTGATGGAACCCGATTCCAACCTCATTTCTTTCCTCACTTGACATCTTTACCCTCGTTACCTTCCACTCATCCTTTCCTCTAGTCACCCTGCCTTCATTGTCACCGCTGATGCTAGCATCTAGGGCCGTTAATGTCTCTGGCACCAATCTTCACATTTTCAGATGCATTTGAGATCTGGAATCACTCTCTCTAGCATCGTAAAATGTTTTCACTCATACAGTTGATCATTTCAGTATGCTAGATCTCACGGGATTTATGTTTCTGCATGTTGGATCTCATCTCCCTCTCTTTCCTTTGCGACAACGACGATGGTGAGTGGAAGAGTAGCGGGTGGCCATGGATGCATGAGTAGGAGAGAATAATTTTTTATAAGGCAAGTTTGGTACTTTTATATTATAAATACATATTTTACTTTCAATTCTACTTTCACTTCCAGTTTCACATTCACTTCCATAAAAAACACTTTCTCGTACCAAACAAGGCATTAGAGAAACTAATATATTAATAGTTTTCAAGCAGGTGAAATTCCAACTGGTATATAGAGAAGGGGGAATTATTCTGCAGACTATATGGCGAATATTTGCCTCCAACATGAAGATATGGTAGTCTTTTTTTTTTTATTCTCCACTTAGAAAGGTGGGATTTCACTTCTACAATGACTACTCAGGATGTGCTTACCCACATATAGTTTTTGTATAATGATATGATGGCGTATTGCCTGAATGTTATAAAAAAAATAATTCAACCACTATTAAAAAATAAAAGGCAATTATATGTAGCGTAGAATACATCACATTTGATATTTAATATAAGAATAAATCGAACTAGTTAGTAAATAACTTAATTATAATATATATTTTGAATTATAATAAATAAATTATTTAATTATAAGCATATATTATTAATTATATTTCAATTTATAAATCGGATAAATTAATTTAAAAATGATAAATATATCAAGGGAAAATGACGGAAAAAGTACCTTGAAAAAAAATAAATCTCAAAATAGTGATTCGAAATTTTAAATCCTAGACAGATGATAGTTCCTCCCGTGTCTTTACCCAAGATTAAAGGAAATGTCCTCAATGGCCCTGAAGCAACAGCCTTCACACCAGACACTTACGGGAGCCTTTCTACACTGGACTTAGCACGTACGATTTAGAAAATGCACATTCTACACCGAACGTAGTGTGCCTCAGTATAGAAATGCCTATCCACGATGCATTCGGATAAGGCATTTGGCTCATTCAAATGGGAGTGGGGACCTTCTACATCGCACATGAATTACAGTTTAGAAAGCTCATATATGAACACTATACATCAAACGTAGTTTGCTACGGTTTAGAAATACCTGCCACGATGCATTTGGATGAGGTACTTGTCTCATTTGAATGGGTAGAGGGGAACTTCTACACCGCAGATATTTAATACGGTTTAGAAAGCTCACAAAGGATCTTCCAATGAGGCCAACTCCATTCCACTAAAATATCCATCCGATTGAGGCATAACACTAATATGAATGAGCCAATGGGGCCTTTTTACACCGTTCAAATCATGTTCGGTGTAGAAAGATATTGCAACATCACCATCATTTGGATGAACTATATTTCTCATTCGAATGATGGTGTCTTTCTATACCGTATAGACGATACATGGTTTAGAAGGTGAAAATTCTAAACCAGTGTTGTAAACGAGGTTCAAAAAGTTTATAGATCTTGAGTTCATCCGAATGTACACATGTCTTATTCGAATGTAAGCCGGTGTCATGTGAATGAAGCTCAAGTTTGTCCTTGTAGACCGTATTGAGGAAATACAGTTTAGAAAGTGCATCTTTATAAACTGTTGTGGTTATCTACGATTTAGAAAGTTCACAGCTGTGGTGTCCTTTTGTGTGAAAATTATCTTTATAACTGCTTGGGGAAATAGATGGTGTAACTGACAATGCCTTGAGTAGAGTGAAAATTTGTGACAAAAAGATAATAGTTCATTGGATAGATCCCTCAAAAGACGCTTGATCTTATCTGGTTACGTCTCTTGAAATCTGTGTTTCCTTAAAAGTCAAAGGACAACCCTTCAACTTCTGATGCTTAAAAACCCTTCATATATCCTTTCCAAAGCTGTGGTTTATTGAGGGTCCGTGTGAAAATTACAAAATGACCTTCAACTGTATAGACATCGAAGCAAGAATATATGTAATTATGAAGTAAAAAAGCCTTCGGGTATAAACTTGAACATCACACTCATCCACAGGCAAAGAAGGAAGATCGAACAAAGAACGTAAACAGGAGGGGAAGAAGCTTTTTTCCGCCACAAGCGTCCCATCTGAGAGGCCAACTGAAGTGCAGCCCCATCCTTCGTCCTAGCTTACTCCCACACAACGTGTCCTCTTGATGGCACATGATAAGTCCTTCAAAGAGGTCTCATTTTCGATGTAGCCCGATGTTGTGGGGAAGGAGATGATGGTATTTGTTGAATGGTAGGACTTACTGTCCATTATGGGTCGACGAGAAGAGCTCACCAATATGGTGGTCTAGGTTTTCCTTATGTAAGTTTCCTCTTTTAAAGCAGTTGTAATCTAAATGTTTTAAGCTTTACTAAATGCTTGTTTCATAATAGGTACATGCACAGAGAAATGGTTTCCTCGGAGGTCAACTGTAAATTTGGATTCCTCTGCCTAATCCACACCCAGGAGAAAGGGAACAGTCCTTTTTTGAGACACCAATACGATACAAACAGGCTCATGGAAGGAGGATTGAGTGTTTCAAAGCACCATACATCTAGGGGTATTTGCTTATTAGTGTTTCCTAGCATATTAAGTTCTTTGTTTTCTTATATATCATCTGATGCATTGACATGTTGTAATTTCTTGTAGGGACCACTGGCAGCTTGTCCTTATATCCATGAGGAAAAATAGCATCATATTTTTGTACTCACTTCACAACATTCCTTCGAAGGAGTTGAAGAAGACAATGGATTGGTAAGCTTGTTTATTAGTAGTAGTTATAACTTTTTCATCACTAAACTACAATCATGATTTTGATGATAGGGCTATGAGGGCATACTGTAAAATCCTTTTCTTAAAACGCCAATAACAAAATATTTGATTGAAAATTCTTTGTCTAGTTAATATTGAAACCATCATTGAGCATTAGACACAGAGGTTCAGACCAAACGTAAACCATCGATAAGTCAAACGGTCAAAATAATTCAACAATCGATACATCAATCGGTCAAAATAAGTCAACGTATACATGATGAGCCTTGACGTGGCAATATATAATAATACACATAACTAAAAGATGGAAGCACTACTTTTACAGAAAGTAGCTCAAGCTTTCAGAGCCTTCCCTGAAGGACCAACATGGGAACTACCACTTGAAAAAATGTTAAGACAGCAGGGTGAGACAAACGTCTCAGCACCAGCAGTTCCATCTCATTGGGCATACGAGTAAGTGCCCATGAGGTGTCAAGTGGGATAGTCACATTATATATAATAGCATAACAACATGTCACTTAATCAACTTATATATAAGTATACATGTTTATCAATTTATGGCATTATAATCTCATGCTTATATCATCATAAAGTTGCATAAAAATCAATGGACAAGATTTATTTTTCTGATCTCCCTTATTCCTCCCCAACCTTATTTCCTCTGATTGAACCCATGGGCCAATACTGTCCCGTGCAACTGGTAGTACAAATATCGAGCTCTCCGATCAAGTGATGTGGACCGGCCAAAATCCACAGCGTACCAGAACGGACAATGAGTTCCCCCTCTACTATAATAGCGGGGGTTTCATTACCCTATCAAATACAATTGGGCCAAAGGACTAACTAGCGTACACTTGGTAGCCACCACCTTATTTCCTCTTTTTGTACAAGAAAATCACCCCCTTATTTCCTCTAAAATAATCTCCTATCAAATCAACATCCACCACTCCCTCTCATATCATCGAATAATAAATCTATCATGTATCATGATCAACATCACAGGTTCCCGAAGCAACATTTGCAATATTATATAACAATATAAATAAATCACATTTTTATTTCATAACGAAAATATGTCCCACAAGACAATTTCATTATCAACATAATTTTATTATGCAATTCGAACATCAATGATACTTTTCATAATTATTTAAAATCACTCACAAACATGTTACAAGCATGCACAAAGAGATGAAAGTTGTTACCTCTTCCCAAGCAATAAAATACTACTAGAGGTAAATCCTCGCCCAACACCAAGACCTTATCGATTGTCTACAAAAATTAAATAGTACTACACATTAGTCTACACCTAATTTGGGTGGTAAAATCATTACTCAAATTACTTAAAATTATTATTTCAACTATTTAATACTATTAATAATATTTATACCAAAATTTAATTTAAAGTTTAGGATTTTAAAAATATAATAGTTTTTAAATTATAAATCCTTAATTGATTAAACAAACTAATTTAATTAAAATATCAAGAATACCTTAATATTCCAAATAAATTATTTAAATGAATCTTTTTAATAAATAAAGGTACCCACATAAATTTATTTACACATTTTTTTAAAATACATCTATACTCATAAATATATATACAGATACGTATATATATTTATGATTATTTTTACAATATATATACTTAACTATATATATACACGAATATATGTATAAATATTAAATCATGTAATAGCAAAAGTAATAAAGTTGCTAATATTAATCTAACCATTTAATCATCAACTATTTAGTCAAAATATCAATATAACAAAAAAATCATATATATTTTTTTAAAATAACTAAATTCATAAAAATATTCCACGATTCAGAAAAATAAATCTAACATCACAGATCATAGTTATAAAAATACATCTACAATTTTATGGTTTTCTACAAATAAAACTTAAACTGGATGAAATAAAAATCCCAAAATATTCTCTAATCAACATAATATTAATATCATTAGAAAGAGAAAAATATTTAGAACAACTTTCATGAAGGAAGTTTAATAAAAGTAAGTCGTTTACTTACCTAAATAATTCCAGAAGTAAAGCCTTTGACTGAAAAATACCCTTTCAGATCTCTCGTTCTCAGCACTCCTCTCCCTCTCCCTCTCACTCTCTACCGCTGCTCTCTCTCAACACCAAACGGGGGTGTATGTGTGTGATGTTGTGGTGAGTATGCAAGATATTGGAAATGGGTGGGGTATTTATAATACCCCCAACCTAACGCCCACCAGCCCCTATTTTTCTTTTTCTCCCTTCATCGTCCTTGCACGCCAACTACTCTTGCCTCTTCTCTATTTTTTTAAAGGCTGATGCACTGTTCATTTTTTTTACTGCCACATGCCAACTGTTCCTGCAGCCTCTCTGATTTTTTTTTCTTTAAAAGCTACCACACAATGCAGCCTTTGACTTCTTTCTTTGTTTTTTTTAAAAAAAGCTTAGATAGGTACGTGACACGTACCAGGTTGATCGTCTGGGTAAGCCCAAGCATCAGGTGAAAGACCCGACCTAACAGGCACCAAAGGTACTACATGATGCTTGTTTCTTAACATGAGGGCGGCCAAAAGTAAGTGTATGATTCTTATGATTTTGCTATTAACCTATTCTCTTAATAGACTCGAAGGCAGCCCAAGTTGTCCAATTTATATAGGTTATATGTGCTGAGACACATATATAATGTCGTCTCCTTACGAACCACTGACTTTACTAAAGAAGTACACTATTTTTGAGTTTTCAATTCTCGTAATGGATACTTAATGATTTACACAATTTTTTAATAATGCAGATGTTTCAACTTGAAGAACCCTTTCCCGAAGAGGATATTGACAACATATGTGAGCGTTGGTGTCAATTCTTTCTTCAATCACAACAAATATTGAGCTAAAAATGTTAATTTTTTTATTTCATTCTTCTGGACATTGGTAAAGAAAATTGTATATACGCAAAGGAAATAATGTAGATGTACATACTTGTAAATGTAGATGTATATACTAGTACAATAAATGATGTATATACTTGTAAATGTATCTTCATTAGTGAAAATGTAAGTTTATTGGTGCAAATGTAAGTTCATTGGTGTAAATGTATGTTCATTAATGAAATTTGTATTTTCATTCATGTCAATGTACATTGGTGTATTTTCAGTACCTTGTACATGAACACAAGCATGTTAAATATTGTATCAGGTATTTATGTACCTACAATGTAGAAAACTCACTATTTCTAACCCGGTGACATTATCTACAGTGTAGAAAGTTTCTTGTCACTCATTCAAATCATTTCTTAGCCTCATTTGAATCACTCTTTCAAATGATTGAAGGTGGCCTCATTGAAATGAGGAGGTTTTCTTTCTAAACCGTATTAACATTGTACGGTCTCTTCTTTGAATCAACCTTTGACTCATTCAAATGCTTCTTTAGACTCCTGCGAATGGATGCCCAACATTTGAAATTCGAATAAAGGATAACACGTAAGGTTTAGAATGGTACGTTCTAAACAGAATACATTAACTACGATTTAATAAGTTCACTTTTAAACCGTATATAATTTATACTGTGTAAAAAGTGAATTTTCACTTATTCGAATCATTATTGAGCCTGATTCGATTTAATGGTTCAAACGAATGAAGTTGGCTACAGTTCAATTACAAGGTTAACTTTCTAAACCAGATTTCCTATGTGAGGTCTAGAAAGTATCAAATGACTCATTCGAATGTGTCATGTGCACCATTCGAATATATGCCTCTGCCACAAACTTGATAATTATACCTTCTAAACCATTTTTATTTAGCACAGTTTAGAAGGTTCACCATCTAAATCGTATTAAATAGTACTTTCGGTGTATGAAACTTAATACTTTAATTGATTATTTCCATTACAGTGTTTAATTGATTGTTTGAAATTTAGTACTTTCAATCTTCCATTTTAGAACTATAATCAAGGCATTGAGTCAATGTATTGTACGGTGCAGGAAGTTCATAATCGAATATAAGCCATAGCACATTCAAATAGACACCACGTCTGTGATGTTTCTTTCTAAATCGTATTTCAATTGTGCTATCTCAAAAGTCTCCATTCACTCATTTGATTGTGTCTTGTGCCTCATTCGAATGCATACTGCTAGTGCAGGAAAAGACCAAGAGGGGGGTGAATTGGTCTAATTTAAAATTTTAGAAATTTAAAATCAATTTAAAACAATGCAGCTGAGAGATGAAGGAGAAGATGAACAAATGGATTTATCTTGGTTCGGTCCTTCTGACCTACGTCCAGTCCTCAGAGCACTTCTGAGCTTTCGTAATCCACTAAATCAAACCAATCAGGCACAACAGCCTTTACAATGGATAATCACACTCCCCCTTACTATTCGTAATAAAACAGAGTCTCACACTCTTTGTTTTTCTCTTAACTTTCAGACCAAATCTCAACCCAATATGTTCAAGGTCCCAACCTTGAATTAACTTTCAGAATTACAAAAGATTTTGCTATAAGAATCTCTCTTAAAGAGTTGATAGCAATAAATGAAGCTTGGAATGTGAATTGAACGATATCACAGAGAAATAGACTAAAGGCTTTTTAATGCTCGTGAAAGAAATTGTTTTCTCTGCAATGAATGCTTGGTGTATTTATAGATGAGAGAATAAAGTTGCCGTTAGATAGAGTTTGTTTCCCATTACTCTCATCCACCAACTCTTCGTCTTCGCCATTAATGTTGCAATTAATGCTTTCTGAGCAGCATGGACGATGAAGTCTTGATTCATGCTATCTGTCTGTGGATACTTTTTTTTTCTCTTCCTATGATCCTGCATTTCAGCATTTATGAGGGTAGGTTAAGTTCAAACGTTGTTAAACACTAATAAGGAAAGATACGGAGTAGGTGAAAAGCTGTCAGAGAGAGAAAATAGCCGTTGAGAAAATATACTCGAGTGATTGATCTTAATACTCGAGTGTTATCCAAGCATTTTGAATTTTGTGAAGAGATACTCGAGTGTTCTGAGTCAATGCTCGAGTTTCGTAAATACTTTTAAAGTTACTCGAGTGTTGACTGAGAGTATTGAAAAGATTTTGAAAGTTTGATGTGAATACTCGAGTGTTAGAAACATTGTACTCGAGTGTTGAGAATACTTTCAGTTGATACTCGAGTGTTCAGAAGAAAACTAGAAGTGAAATCATTTGAAATCTCTTAATACTCGAGTGTTGAAAACATAATACTCGAGTGTTGTCCATTACTCAAGTGTTTAGTTGGAAGTGTTGAGTTTTTGAGAAGAAGAGGCTCGATACTTGAGTGTTCAGAAATAAACACTCGAGTGTTGTCAACACTTTCACCTAATATTCGAGTGTTGTACTTGAAGTGTTGTCTCTTATTTGAAAACTTTTGCTCAATACTCGAGTGTTGAAAAACAAGCACTCGAGTATTGTCAACACTTCTTCCACAACACGAGTGTTTCACTTCAAGTTCAAGTATTTAGGCTCAATACTCGAGTATTCAACCTTAATACTCGAGTGTTGTCAATACTTCCATTTGTAACTCGAGTGTTCTGCTTCAAGTATTAAGTATTGGTTTGAAAAATAAGCCCGATACTCGAGTATTGCAACACAGTACTCGAGTGTTGCCAATACTTCAACATCATCACTCAAGTTTCACATGGAAGTATTCTTTCAAAGCACATTTTAACACCAATACTCGAGTATTCAAAATAATCACTCGAGTGTTTGCAACACTTTATCATAGTACTCGAGTTTTCACTTAAAGTGTTGGATTTCAGAAACATTTTTAGCCTTCAATACTCGAGTGT
>JANTPZ010143550.1:3379-23568 GCA_025593235.1 Vachellia pachyceras | reverse complement strand
TTTGTTACTCTTTTTGGGTCAGTAAATGCTTCTGGCATTTGATTAGCTAAATTCTATAAATGAATTATCCTTTGAACTTCCAGTTCACATTGTTTTGTCCGAGGATCAAAATGAGCCAATGATAATTCATTCCAGCTAATCTCGTGATCCAACTGCTTATTTTCTCCCCCTAATGTTGGGAAAACTGATTCATCAAAATGACAATCAGCAAATCTGGCTGTAAATAAATCTCCTGTAGATGGTTCTAAATATTTTATAATTGAAGGAGATTTATACCCAACATAAATTCCCATCCTTCTTTGGGGACCCATTTTAGTGCGTTGTGATGGTGCTACTGGCACAAATACCGCACACCCAAAGATTCTTACGTGGGAAATATTAGGTTTCTGACCAAAAACCATTTGAGATGGGGAAACTTTTAGATAACTTGTTGGCCTAATGCGAATTATCATTGCTGCATGCAAAATGGCATGGCCCCAAGCAGAAATCGGGAGATTAGATCTCATAAGTAAAGGCCTTGCAATTAATTGCAATCGTTTAATCAATGATTCTGCAAGTCCATTTTGCGTATGAACATGAGCTACAGGATGTTCAACGTCAATTCCAAGGGACATACAATATTCATTAAAAGATTTCGAAGTAAATTCACCAGCATTATCAAGACGTATTTTCTTGATAGGATAATCAGGGTAATGTGCTCTTAATCTAATCAATTGAGCAAGTAATCTCGCAAACGCCAGGTTGCGAGAAGATAATAAACAGACATGCGACCATTTAGTTGATGCATCAATTAAAACCATATAGTACCTAAATGGATCGCATGGTGGGTGTATAGGCCCACAAATATCCCCCTGAATCCGTTCCAGAAAAGTGAGAGATTCACTTTGTATTTTGCTTGGTGAGGGCCGTATAATCAACTTGCCCTTGGAACATGCAGCACATGAGAAATCATAGGATTGTGGTACTTGTTTACACTTCAGGGTATGTCCACATGAATTCTCAATTATTTTTCGCATCATAGTTGATCCGGGATGGCCTAACCGATCATGCCAAACATTAAATTCATTAGTAAACTTCTGGTTTACATTGACAAACTGCTGGTTTGTATTGATAGACTTCTGGTCTACATTAGTAAACTTCTGGTTTATAATAGCATGTGTTTCAATTATACTTATAAATGTATAGTATAAACCAGAAGAAAATGCAGGAAAACTTTCTAATGCATTCTTTCTACCAGAAACTATTTTTGTGACATTAAGATAATCTTGATTATTTTTAATTGTTGTTTCTATATGATATCCATTTCTGCGGATATCCTTGAAACTTAGCAAGTTTCTTTCAGACTTGGTAGAATAAAGTGCATTATCAATGCATAATTTTGTTCCTTCAGGCAACAAAATATTAGCTCTTCTGGAGCCTTGAATTAGATTTGTTCTACCAGATATAGTCTGAACATTGGTTTTTTGCATTGTCAAGAAAGAAAAATATTTATCATTTCTGAGTATGGTGTGTGTTGTTGCACTATCAACGAGACATAAATCTTCTGGATTGATGCTAGTAAGATTCATTCTTCATTACATGAAATAAAAGAAAACGTATAATTAAAAGGAAATACATATGATCATTACAACTTTAACCACACTAAAACATATATGTTCAAACAGACAAATAACTTAAACTAGAAAATCAGCAACATCCAAATGGGTAATGTTCATGTCACCATATTCAAAATTATCAGCCTGATCAACATGATTTATCTCAACATTTGTTCCTTTACCATTATTTTTCAGTGATCCTTGGTAAAGGTCAACCAGGTGCCTTGGTATACGACAGGTATGAGACTAATGACCCTTTCCACCACAGCGATAGCATGCACTTTTAGCATGCTTATTATGCCCACTAGTTTCCTTATTATGGCTCTTATCAATTTTTCCCTTCTTCAGGTGGGAATTTGAACCATCATGAATTTGACCACGGCCACGCCCACGATTGTAGCCACGTTTACGTCCTCTTGCACATCCACGCCCATAAACAAATTTGTTAGTTACTGCATTCACTTTTAGGAATGGATTTGAGCCAGTTGGATGAGATTCACGAATCTTTAATAAAAGCTCATTGTTTTGTTCAGCCACAAGGAGGCAAGAAATTAACTCAGCATATTTCTTAAAACCTTTTTCACGATATTGTTGTTGCAGGAGCAAGTTGGATGCATGAAATATGGAGAATGTTTTTTCTAGCATATCATCATTAGTAACATTCTCTCCACATAATTTCAACTGAGAAGTGATTTTAAACATAGCTAAGTTATACTCGCTTACAGATTTAAAATCTTGCAAACGCAAATGCATCTAGTCAAAACGAGCTTTTGGAAGTATGATCATCTTCTGTGATCATACCTTTCCTTTAAATTGTTCCAAAGAGCAAGTGGGTCTTTGACAGTCAAATACTCAATTTTTAAACTTTCATGCAAATGGTGGCGTAGAAAAATCATGGATTTGGCTTTATCTTGGTTGGATGCATGATTCCCTTCTTTAATTGGGTCTTCCAGACTATGGTATTCAGATGAATTTCCGCATCCAGCATCCAAGATAAATAGTTCTTTCCAGTAATGTCAAGAGCCACAAATTCAAGTTTTGCAAGGTTTGACATGGTTTAAACTAGTTAAAGTAATAAAACAAAAAATTTGAGATATAAACTGCAGTATATAAACAATTACTATAAAAATAAAATGATTCATAAAGTAAAATATTGCAAGAAAATTAAAACTTTATGGCTTCAAGCCATTAATGCCAAAATGGATTATAAAATTATATAGCTTTTGGCCATTAAGAAAATAAAATTTATGACTTTTGGCCTTTTATCTTCAGGATAAAAATTGTATATGGCTTTTGGCCATAATATAGAATATAAAATGTATATGACTTCTGGTCATATACCAGAAGCAAATGAATATGGCTTCTGGCCATAATATAGAATATAAAATGTATATGGCTTCTGACCATATTAAAAGAAATATGAAAAATCAAATGAATATGGCTTCTGACCATATTAAGAGAAATATGACTTTTGGTCATCATATAGAATATAAAATCAGATATATGTAAGGCTTTGAGCCATATAAATAATATATACATATGTATATATATAAGAACTTGCAAATGAGATTATAATAAGAACAACAATAATAATCTCCAATCTAAGCCATGGAACTCGATATTTAAAACAATCGGTAAAAGATTTACTTTAATTCTATATAGTGGCTAAGATTATCCCAGATAGATCAATGTTAAACAAAGGTATAGTAAAAGAAAATAGATGAAATCATTAAGGTAACTATGGGAGAAGTATACCTTCGTCAGAACAATCGTGTTGATAACGTGTTATAAAAGTAAGAGTTTTCAGGATAAGGGATAAGAGAATAAGAAGAGAAGATAGAAGAGCAATGCAAATTCAGCTTTCATTCCATTATATTCATCAAGTACAAGACCCTATTTATAGGCTATGAGAATGGCCTCCAAGGGTCATAACAATTAATAGTACAATTAATAGATATGTTAATTGTGAATCAACTATTTAGTTTCTCAGTAACAATTTATGTACAACATTTATGATGTAGAAGGTGAAGAGTCAATGGACATCCACTTATTTAATATATTTATGACATTTCCAAATTTATTAGAATGTTTCATAATGAAAAGATATATTTTAGAAATCCATTTCCTTGTAAATTAAGGAATTTAATTATTTTGATTTATGAATTGATCGTATGATGTTGATTCAATGAATTTAACATATATGGATTTGACTTTTTAATTGAAGAGGTAAATTGTGTCAAAAGATGCAAATTCAAAACATCTCTTCAATATGTATAAATACCCTCACTATTGCTCCAGTTGATAATAAACAAATAAGGGACAATAAGAAGAATAAGAGAAAGTAGAGAAGGATAAAATACATTTATCTCTTGTTGAGTTCTATTATTTTCTATCAGTTATATCATCATGTATTCCTACAATAAGAGTTAGTTTAATCGGGAGGAATGCCGCTTCCTAATTACTCTGGGAGCTGGAGAATATCTCTTAAAGAATAAATGTGTTTTGACGTGATTCCAACCATATATTATTTTTTATTAATGTTTATGGGTTTTGTCATTACATGCAACTTGTATGTCTATCCATATAGACAGTATATAGTAACCAGACTTCGATGTTGTCTCTGTCCATCCTAAGTTTCTTGTTCCTACGGCGCCTTCTATTTCGGGCAATCGACTGCGAAGTATTATGTAGGTACTGTTTCTTATTACTTTCTTCCACTTGCATTATTTTTTTTTTATTTTTTTGGTCTAATGGATGATTCTTCGTGGCTTGATCTTTATTTTGCTTCGCGGTAGTTATATATTAATTAATTAGTTGCCAATTTTAAATATTCTTTTAAATGTGTTCTGCTTTACCCATAGTTGATGATGGAATCTTTTATGTTTGGGGGTCTCATGTGATTTATGAAGAGTTAAAAAAAGACGAGAGAAATTAAAGATTGGTTGGCGGGAGAATTCTATCGTTAAAGTTGTTTAATTTTTGTTCAAGTTTATTGTCGTTTTTAAAGTTTTCAAATCTTAGCAATTTTTTTAAAGTTTTCAAATCTTAGCAATTTTATTTCGCAGCCATCCAAGTTAAGTTTAACTATTTGTTAATCAAGTATACTGTTATATCAACATATTCAGGCTCTAACCATCGAATCTAACTTGAATAACAACTAAGGCAATATTGTTTTAGTTTAAAACTTTCGTAATGATATTAAAATAAAAAAAGCCTTTAAGATAATATTACTTTCCAATTGAACCTAAAAAAGATTCACCGTCCAAATCAATTCACTGCACAGCCATCATGATGTGCGGCTAGCTAGCTATGATTCAAAGTTCAATACTATAAAGTCATCACATAAAGTTGGATTTGTGACATAGCCATAAATCATTGTTAGTACGTAAGATTCTTCGTGATATATTCAATGGTTTGATGAGCTGGTTAACATTATTATTTATAACTCTTCCTTTAATCGCTTTCCGGTAAGTTGAAGGCTTGAAGCAGTATTGCAGAGCTAGTTGCCAGACGTAATACGAATTTAATGATGTGATTTGCCAATGACATATCATGTGGAAACCAGTTCTCTGGTGTATAAAGAACAATTTGGTACTTCAGTTGAAGAATAATGGAATGCTGACATTTTTAAAATTATAAGGGTTAATATAATGTTTGCTTTATCAAATTTACCCTCATTGTTATTTTAGTCATTTAAATTTTAAATCATAAATTTTGATCCCTCGTGATTCATTTCGTTTAAATTATTGGTCCCTATAATTTTAATAAAGATTTGGATTATTTTACCTGTTGAAGGATTAAAACCATAGTTTGAAATTTGAACGACCAAATCTAAAATAAATGTAAATTTAAGAGGGAAGCTTATTTTAATCTAAACTTTAATAAAGTTTATTTGTTAAAATGAGCTTTCCGTCTCCGTTATTAGATGTAAAGTAGTCCTTTTGGTTGTTGGTATTGAAAAATCATATTTACGTAAGTCGAGATAAAATTTATCACGTTTACTTATTTTTTAAACTGTAGCTCATATTAAAAAAATAGTTTGTACCATTAATCCATACATGCACTAATAAAATGAACTTAGTGTAAGTGACATAGGAAGTCATGTCCACTTTGTCTGTTTTATTGATAAATTTTATACAAACCACTAAATACTATATTCTTATGTAATACCCTTCGCTAACTAATACAAAATGTTTTCCTTGACCAAAGTAGAAAATCATGCAAGAAGTAGTGTGAAAATAAAATCGATAGGTCAAAATGAATAGCTAAACCCATCTGATGTAAAAAATCGCTTGCACTGAGCTTTGTTTTTGTTTTTAAAGTTTGAGTAGATTTGTTCAAGTGGGATTAATTGGTGGGTCCCGGTAAAACATGTCATCCATCTGTCTCTTCTTCAAACAAAACTCATTAATATTTGGCTTGCATTGGCACTTTTGACACTCCAACAAAACTGCTTTAGCTTTAAGCTTATCACAAATCAAAGCTGCTTTCTCCATGAAGAGACGCTAAAGAAGACGCAACTTTTTTTGTATGTGTAAAAATGAAGACCCAACTTTTATTTAACTCATACTTTTAATATTTAGGTTCAATCACTAAACTTCTTGCATTCTCGTTCGACACGTTAGCTCTCTCTTTACTTATTGCCTTCCATTCAGTCAATAATGGTCCCCTCCTATAACATCAAATCATTAGAAAGGAAAACGAGCAACATGGGGGTAACATCCCTTGTCCCGGCCACGTAAACATGTCACTTCAGGTTTCAGCCTCTTCTTTGGAATCGCATAAGGAACTCATTCAATCGTTCTTTGAAAACCATCGAGAGGTACTAAAGTCATTTGTTGGGTTTTGAGCTCCCTAATAGATCTCTAAACATTTATGCATTAATTTCAAATTATAGTTCACTTTACGTAATATAGTAGTTGTTGCTTATAAAAAGAATGAGCAACATATGCGAATAACTTTTTACATAACCAATCAATTAATTCAAAACAAAACCTTATCTTTAATATATGGTAGAGATAAAAGCAGTGACATATTGTGCGTTTATATATATATATATATATTTTCCATGCTGACCATTCATCTTCCTCATCCTTATCTTTCTATCACCCTCTAAATCCATTTTCAGAGCTTCTCTGCTGCTTCAAAGGAATTGGGAATCATCTTCAATATCACATTATCATCAGAAGCTCATTCGCTGTAAGTCGTCGTCATCTCTGCGATTTAGAAACTACTGCGTCTTTCTCCATCCTGTACTTCAATCTACACACACACACACAAGCATGTACATGAATGTGGGGCTTTGATAACGTGAAGCAGATCATGACTGTGCATTATTCTTATTTGCATTACCATACCGATCTTGGAACAAGAAATACTCGTACGGATGATTTACTTGCCATGATAAGTATTCTAGAATACATACTACCTCCGGTTTCACTACAAACGAAGTCTTAGATTGAGCGGAGGTAGCATAATAAACCATATATTATAACGGATGATCTTCAATCCTATTGAAGATGATCCTAGTTGAGTTATTATCCGTTCATAAACATGGGCACCTTTTTTAGCAAATTAAAACTTACTGTAATTAATTTTGAGAGAACTAATATAAAACTTAATTGATTAATTTTGAGATATTAATGAAGATAAATAAATTACTTTAAAGTATTTATATTTATTATTTTTCTTCAAAATAATTTGCATGACTTATAAATTGATATATAATATAATAATACATATAAGTTTTCAGAGAGAAAACATGTAAAATATACTATAATTAAGTAAGTTAGTTAGTTTTCTTAATCTTTCTAAATTAGTTAACTATATCTTATATTAAGGAGCGAACGTAGCATTGTTATAATTATTATTATTTGATAGCCCTGAGTGATACCTCTTCGTTCTAAGTTGTGACAGGATATACCTTTGAGCTAGATAGTGGAAAGAAAATGGAGAAGAATCTCTTGGAGAAAAACAAAAGGGGGCTTGTGAACCAAGAGGATCGTCTACTCCTCACATGGCAAGTGTTTGCTAAAGAAGTGAAAGAGATTTGTTATGTAGCAGGTCCAATGGTGGCTGTGAATTATTCGACCTTCTTTCTGCAAACTATTTCTTTGATGATGGTGGGTCACTTGGGTAAACTTGCTCAATCTAGCACCGGTGTTGCTATGTCTCTTTGTGCTGTCACTGGCTTCAGCGTCATAGTAAGTCATTTGCGGAAAAACAGCTAAAAATAGAAATTAATACTCCCCTTAATACTAAATATAGGAGTTAGACAAATGGTTTGCTTTGATAATAAATATAAAACCCCAATATACTTTTAAAATATTATTTAAAAGAAACCATCAACATTTATTATAAACAACTAAACTAACTAATTTTTTTTTCAATATTCAATATAACTAGTTACCTATGACTCTTGTATTAAAGATTAAATTCATAGTAACTTGGTTCAAGTCATGCCTGTTGAAAGAGGGAAAACAAAACAACAGAAACATAAATATAGAGTTGGGCAAAAGAGCATATGGGGAGAGAAAAGTGTTCAAAAACTCAAGTGTGCTTAGTTAACTAGCAACATGTCATTACAAAAAAATGACTTTTAGCAATAACAGATAAAAGTTGCTGCTGAAAGTACCATTTATTGCCGCTAAAAGTATCATTTGACGGCGACAAAAGTTGCCGCGGAAGGTACCCAAGCAGAGGGAGACCCCAGTCATTCAACGTATAGTACCTCTGAAGGGCACCTTTAGCGTCGCCTTTTATCGCTGTCAATACTTTCAGCGACAATAGTTACAGCGGTGATTCTTTAATGACAACTTCTTCCGGTCAAAAGTAACAGTGACTTTTATCACTGCTGAAAGTCACTTTTTGTAGTGTGTCGCTGGCAGTCATTTGAATTCTTTTCAGAATAAATTATGTTGGACTTTTACTAACATATCCCACCTTAAATACGGTAACTTGGTAAATTGAGACTTTCTTTCGATACTACTCCCAAAATGAATACAACATTAAAAGAGTTAATAACTTCATCTTGTATTGTGGGGTTGATATTTTTCTTTTAAAACTAATAATTGCATTTTGGTTTTTGTATTTTCTACTTAACAGTTTGGAATGGCCTCTGCACTTGAAACACTGTGTGGTCAAGCCTATGGAGCTAAGCTATATAAGAAGTTTGGTGTTCAATTTCAAACTGGCACGTTCTGTCTTATTATATGTTGTCTTCCTCTCTGTGCGTTGTGGCTTAACTTGGGGAAGCTTCTTGTTTTGCTTGGTCAAGACCCTTTAATTGCACATGAAGCTGGGAAATTTTCAGTTTGTTTGATTCCTGCTCTATTTGGTTACGCAACACTTCAAGCCCTGATTCGATACTATCTCATGCAAAGTTTGATCACTCCTCTTGTACTCTCTTCTTCATTTACTATATTCTTCCACGTAGCTTTTAGTTGGACAATGGTTTTTAAATCTGGTTTGGGTCGCTTTGGAGGAGCTTTTGCCATTGCTACTTCATATTGGTTGAATGTGATCTTACTTGCGTTATACATGAAATTCTCTGATTCTTGTGCAAAGACTCGAGGTCCTATTTCCACGGAGCTTTTCCATGGAATTGGAGAGTACTTTCGATTTGCTATTCCTTCAGCCATAATGGCTTGGTATATGTTATCCTTCCCCACATAACATTAAGACTTTTCTAATACACATTTTATGTTATATGTACCTTGAATATTGATATATTGGTTATTGAATATTTCAGCTTCCAATGGTGGTCCTATGAGGTAACTACATTGTTGGCCGGTCTTCTACGACCAAACCCAGTGCTTGAAACTTCAATTTTAGCCGTATGGTGTGTGTACATATATTTATGCTTTTTTTTCTCAATGTTTCTGTTTTCGAAATCTATCACAACCATTGCTTTTCGTCAAACAATGATCTAAAGTTGTGAATAGGGTACATACTGTGACAACGACCATTGCAACAACTCATATCCTAAAAATTCAATACATTTTTTCATTACTACCCTCAATTAATTACATGCATGTGTCTCATCTCTTTTTTACACTCATCTCTCGCCCATCCACCCATCATCTTCATAATATTATAAAAGTGCATCTCATATGTGTTTATTGATTTTAATTAATTTTAACCAATATTTTAATCTAAATAATTTGGTTAGTTGTTATGATATTTAGGACTGGGGGCGTTACAACAATATACTTCTTACTAATTCTCTGTATATTAAACTTGAATTTTGTGACCAGTCTATCAATGAACTACACAATCTATTCGATACCAGAATCGATTGGCTCAGCAGCAAGGTTAGCATTACATAAGATCCATAATATGTTTACATTAATAATAGACTTCAATAATATAGATCTAAGCTGTTCGGTCAAGAAAAAATATAGATTAAAGTTACACTTCTCATGACTTAGTGAATAATCTTTGCTTCTTAATGAACCGATTATTTATCACTGATGACTCTTGTGGATGTAATATATATTATTCAGCACAAGAGTTTCAAATGCATTAGGGGCTGGAAATCCACAAGCAGCAAGAGTTTCTGCATTTTGTTCAAGGGTTCTAATGCTTTGTGAGGCTCTTATAGTGAGCTCAATTGTTTTCATTTGCCGAAACGTTTTAGGCCAGGTTTTTAGCAACGAGCCAGATGTAATACACTATGTCACAGACATAACTCCTATATTAGTTATGTCTGTTTTTGTGGACTCATTACAAGGTACCCTTACAGGTAAAATCTTTCATCCCAACACTGTTCAAATCAAAAGTTTATATATTATTGTCGTCTATAGGAAAGATTATTCTTTGGGTCCACTTCTTTTTGTCTAAATTGCAACTTAATCGTTAAACTTTGACTTTTTACAATTCAATCTATGTAGTTTCAACATAGTTGGAGCTCAATCCCTAAACTCTTAAGTTATTACAATCTAACCCTTATAGTTCTAATCATTTAAGACTTTAGTCATTTAGCTTCATAAAATATATAATTTTATTTTCAGAAATATAAGGACTAATATTATAAACCCATAGGTAATAAATTGCATCAAATCAAAATTAAACAACTAAATTACAACTGATTTAAAACTATAAGGATAAAATATTTTTTCTTGCATTTATATATGCTCAAATTTTTGGAGTGACATGAAATCTAATTCTTGTCCAAAATATATATAACAGGGATTGCTAGGGGAAGTGGGTGGCAACACATAGGAGCATATGTAAATTTTGGAGCTTATTATGTTATTGGCATTCCACTTTCTGCAATTTTGGGTTTGTGGGTACACATGAGAGCAAAAGGCCTTTGGCTTGGAATAACCACTGGTACACTTTGCCAAGTGATTATGCTAATGATCATTATAAGCTGCACAGATTGGGTAAAAGAGGTTTGTTCTGAACTTTCAAAATAATCATTTCAATTCATCTTCAAATTTGATGCCTGTGTGTGTGTAAGACCTTTTACTTTTGAGTGATTAAGATTATGCAGCAGCATATGAAGATTTAAATGTAAATGCTTATTTGAAATGCTCTGATTGGGGGAGTCTGAATTCGCAGGCAAGACTGGCTAGAGAGAGGACACTGAAGAGAACTTTGGAAGAAGAAGAAGAAAATGTTTTGATTTGACCAAGTAGAAGCGTGTATTAATTGCGTGCTGTGAAAATAAAATTGGCGTCTTCTTCCTTGGGCAAAATGTATTATAATCCTATGCATGAATTGTCTCCATTTTAGGTGTAAGATTGATATATACTTCTCCTGCCTTAAACATAGAATGTATTTTATAGTGTAGTTTACACTACAAACTAGATCCTACATTTAGTACTTACAGATAATTGGCTCCAAAGCTACAAGCATAAGTGTCATTTGAACAATGTAGTCTAATACGCCAATATTAATTTGCATTGCTTTTTTTTTCCTTGTGCATGCTAAGCACTAATATTCTTCTAATAAAAGCAATCATATTGAGTTATTGTTTAGGCATTATATGTAGATATTTCTTTCAATAGAAATTTGATATTGGTTCATTTTATCGTAGGGGATTAACCCCATATATTAAACCTAACATTAGAGCAATACCTTTTCTTGCATAGGTTTTAATTGCGTTTCATTTTTGGGCTAAAATTGTTTATGTCTCCTTTCATATATTTATGGAGTAATTGACTCTTCCCACTTTGTTGCTATGCTTTTGAACTAAGCTAGCCTGTAAAGTGAACACTATCATTAAACTTGATGAGGATCTTTAATGCTAGGCAGGTTTCATGCCTAATTCCTTTGGTGCTAACATGTGGAATTATGCATCTTATTTTTTTTTAATTGTGGATCTTATTAAAACCAAAGGAGAGATGGTTAAGTTATTTTTTGTTTGAAAATTTTAAAAAAAATCAAATAACCCATATTATAAGTTAATTTTAACCAATTCTCTAATACAAATTTGAATTAGCCATAGAGAACTGTTTTTAAGCTATATGAGGCAAATATATGAAAAAGTTTTGTCTTGTAAAGCCTAAAAATATTTTTTAAGTAAAGTGCATTTTCCAAATATAGTTATCATTCTATCAGAAGTAATCATGATTTGAAATGATGTCAAATACTAAATGTAGATTTGAAATTTAATTCTTCACATTGTGGTCAATGACTAACTCCTTCCGTTAGATCCAACCTCCATTGGCCAAATGCATATTTTTGTATCCAATTTGCAAAAGAGCCAAACAATTTTTTTCCTTAAAAGTACAAATATCCTCCGATTGAAGGTATTCATATTCAAAGTATTATCAACTACTTAATGTAGGCACATCTTTTAATAAAGATTTAAATCTTGATTCTCTGCTTTACAAAGGATCAGCCACTTCCAACCCCGTTGGAAACAGATTTTTTTTTTTTCCAACAATGTGTTTGTTAGACACGTCTTTAATTACATCTAACCTGGGCTCATATCCCCTTCAATTTTGGGCCTAATATTACACATTTGGGCTATGAAGCATTTACTCTACAGTTTTTATAAATTTTCCACGGCCGCTACAACCAAATATGGCCCTTTCCTTCATTCCTTCCTTTTGTTTTCATTTATGGTTTATTGTAAAGTTCTATAGAAACAAGTTATTCATAAAAATATTCCAAAAAGTTATTAATGACAAGTCGAGCATCACTATTGACAAGTAGAGCAGTTGCTATTGACAACTCTTGAGACATTTTCATAAATAACTTTCTTATATGAAACCTTACAATAAATCTCCCTTCATTTTTTTTTAATTTGCCTCTATTTCTTTATTAGTAAGTTAGTCCCTTTGTTCCTTATAAATCTCTCTACCCTTCCCCTCCCCTACCCCCTCATTACCATTGGAACAAATTTTAATGGTCTGGATTTCACATTTTATAAAAATATTATTATAATTTTACTTGAAACATATATAAACAAATTTAATTTGCAATGCGATTCGGAACTTTTTTAGCTTCATAGTTTCCAAGTCTATTCGTTTAAAAAAAAAAGAAATGGAAAGATGTTCTATATATATCCGTCACACAATAGACATAGATAAACAAACTTACTACACCACTCGTATTTATATTTCCCACCAAAAACATACGTAAAAAAGGCCTTTATATAATATATGCAAAAAGTATATGTTCCAGGAGTGTTCCCATTAAAGAGAGGGTACCCTACAAACACCTACCAACCAATACTACTTGGGATTTTTTCCGGATGGAATCACCAGTATCTAAATCCTATTATTAGAATCATAAACTCGAGTAATTTAACCCAACTCAACTGAGATTTCTTAAAATGAGGTTTTCTAGTGATGATTCTTTCACGCCCAAGGATCAATTCTAATGCCTCTGTTTAGTAGGCTAAGGCACCTATCAGCTTACCTAATCTCATATTTAAAGCGTTGTAGGGTTCCATATGAGGTGCAAAGCTATGTCACGTAAGACAACTAGTTGATATGGCTACAAACAAAAGCTTCAGACGCACCAAAGTCCCAATATATTAAAATTTTTATTTTTAAGAGAGGAAACTAATAAAATAATAATTCTTCTGTTATAAAGAATAAGCTTCAAATGCATAGGCCCCACCACTTCCTCCGCCCTTGGATATAAAATACCGTTTGTATACATCAGGTATCCTCCCTCCTGTTAAAATTGCGTGCGTAATTTTATTTACTCGGTTGATACTTAAAAGTGAGATTTTGGATTACCTTATTTTGTGTTTGGATTAACTGTTTCAACGTGATTTATTATCTATAATATAAGTATATAAGAGAAGTTTTGTTTGAATTTGCTTTTACGTGATTTTCTGATGCTATCACAAAAAGGTTTCATTTTACAGATTTTCATTTATGTACATGTAACGAGATTTTCCTCAACTTGCGTGAAAGTGTTTTTTTTTTAATTCCAAACAAGCATATAGCTTTACATTTTAGGCCTTTTTCATTTAGTGTTATGTGAAAGTACCCATTCGGATTAATGGAGGAAGTTACTTTTCCATGTGATTTACAGTTTACGAAGTAAGTATATGGAAGAAGTTTTACTTCGGTTCACGTGAAAGTGCTTTTCTAATGCTATTGCAAACAGCCTTATATAATGATTGATCATTTAATTTTTTTAATTCAAAATTTAAAACATATTGATTTATTGTTAATTCATTCTGTAATGATCATTTAAGTTATGAAATTATTTGAACAAACAAGAGTAATTATCAATATTCATAAACTTAGGGCCCCTATTTTTTACCCTCTGATAGTTTTGATAAGAAACATTTGACTAAATCATGTTATTCAAAAAGTTGATTAAAATTGTTGCAGATAATAAATAAGTAAAAATTATGATTTTCTCTCTCTCTCTCTCTCAAAAATACCCTCATTTATGGGGGTGGAGAGAACATAAAAAAGAGAAAGAGTAAAGAAGAAAAAAGAGATATGCGGAAGGGAGATAATTTGAAGTGGGGAGAGAGTATCTTTTGATGCAATAAATACAATAATATTAATATTAGTAGTTAAATAGGGGTAAAATACACACTTAAAAGAAATTCAAGGTATGGTCTAAATGTCATAAAAAAGAAACTAAGAGAATATTTGATTTAGAGCCACATGTACTAATAATTTGAAGTTACAAATGTTGTAAGAAAAACGGTTTTTAAAGTTACGAGTGAGATCAGACTTGTCACTTTTTTTGCTCATAGGATATGCCCAAGCCACTAGGTTATAAAGCTGTTTGCGAAACAAAATTTGGCCCCCAACTTTCCATACTGGGTCCGCCCTTGTCTGAAGGGGACACTAATCACCAGCCACCATGGATCGCATATTCATATAACATTGCCTATAAATAGAACACTAGATTAGTTCTCCAATTCCACATGTGTGGACATACTTCACAGCTAGAAACCATTTTCTACTATATATTTCCTTCTTCTTCTTAAACACCAACAAGCATGAATCAAAACCAGGAATTTGTATCTCCTGCCATTCTAACTCCTGAAAGTAGGAATGACCATCAACACAGAGAAGGAAAAGTAATGGATCAAAAGGATCTCCAAGAGAAGACCATAAAGATGGTGATTAATGATGATGAAGTAGAAGATCGTCTACGCCTAACATGGAGTGTGTTCTTTAAAGAAGTGAAAGAGGTTTGTTGTGTTGCAGGCCCAATGGTGGCAGTGAATGCTTCAACCTTCTTTCTCCAAACCATCGCTTTGATGATGGTGGGTCACTTGGGTAAACTTGCCCAATCTAGTACTGGTGTGGCCATATCTCTTTGTGCTGTAACTGGCTTTAGTGTCATAGTAAGTGTGTGTCTATATATATATTTATAAACTCTTACTTAAATGAGTACTAATTACAGCTAGCATTGTGGGGTGAATGATTTTGATCTATTGATAACTAATAATTGTATTTTGGATTTTGTGTAACAGTTTGGATTGGCTTCTGCACTTGAAACACTATGTGGGCAAGCCTATGGAGCTGAACAATATAAGAAGTTTGGTGTTCAAATCCAAACTGGAATCTTCTGTCTTCTTCTATGTTGTATTCCTCTATCTTTGCTGTGGCTTAACTTAGGGAGGCTATTGGTTTTGGTTGGTCAGGACCCTCTAATTGCACATGAAGCTGGCAAATTTGCTGTTTGGTTGATTCCTGCTCTATTTGGTTATGCGACACTTCAAGCCCTGGTTCGATACTATCTTATGCAGAGTTTGATCACTCCTCTTGTGTTCTCTTCTTCGTTTACTATATTCTTCCACGTGGTTTTCTGTTGGACGATGGTTTTCAAATCTGGTTTGGGTCGCTTTGGAGGAGCTTTTGCCATTGGTACTTCATATTGGTTGAATGTGATCTTACTTGTGTTATATATGAGATTCTCTGTTTCTTGTGCAAAGACTCGAGCTCCAATTTCCATGGAAATTTTCTGTGGGATTAGAGATTTTTTTGGCTTGGCTATCCCTTCAGCTATAATGGCCTGGTATTCTTCTTCCCAACTTAATAGGACACCTTTCACATTTTACATTAGAAGAAAGACATTAACCTACAAGTATTCATCTTATTTTCAATGGGGTCCCTTAGTTTTTTTCCTGTCCTTATAGTTTTTATATATTTTTAATTAAGTTCCTACTGTTTTTATTCTTTTTTTTAATCAAGTCTTTTCTCTTTTGTGTGTTTTTCTTCAGGCCCCTGTAGTTTTAAATGATTGATGGAAAGGAAAAAAACTACAAGGGCTTCGTTAGAAATCATGTGAAACTATAAAGATGCTACAAAAAGAAAGAAAAACCCACATGGACCTGATTAAAAACAAATAAATTAAACTACAAGAATCTAATTGAAAGAGGAAAAAAAACTATAGGGGCTTAATTAGTAATCAAGTGAAATTACAGGGACTTGAAGATTACTTTTCGTTTTCTATATTGCACCTTAACATATTGATATATTAATGTTGTTATTGATATGTAATTGAATATTTCAGCCTTCAATGGTGGTCTTATGAGGTGACTACATTGCTCGCCGGTCTCTTGCGACCAAACCCACAACTTGAAACTTCAATCTTAGCCGTATGGTATATATGATTTTCCAAATTGTTTCACTTTCCGGAATCTATTAATAAATCAAAAGTATCATACTATGTTTTTGTGTTTTTTACCTTTAAAAAAATCACTACCACAATATATGCCCCTGTCTAATTCTTTGTATAAATTTAAATTTTGTAACAGCGTATCAATGAACGTTACTATTTATTCAATACCAGAATCAATTGGCTCAGCAGCAAGGTTTGCATCAGACACACACACACACACACAGAGGGAAATTACTATAAGATCCTAAGTAAAAGACTTAAAAGAAAATACTTAGATCAAGTTCTTCATGTTCATTGTATCAAATTATGCAATTACACCTTGTCATGGTAATATTATTACTTAATCATAAACCTACATGAAAAAGTAGGACACATGGCAAGGTGTGAATGAGAATTTGACATAATAAATATAAAGAACTTGATATAAGTATGGTTCAAGATTTATTCACCCAAAAATTCGATAACAATTAAGAAGCACTCAAGAACAAGTTTCAATGCAATAAATAACAATCTTATATTGGAACTTTTTATAATTAAATCTAATCAATAGGACCTTATAGTAATTCCCCATTATATTATAGATAGTGGGGGTTCTATAATATTCTAATTTACTCTCATTGGTGATTTTTTTATTGTGGCTGATATTGTTTAGCACAAGAGTTTCAAATGCATTAGGAGCTGGAAATGCACAAAAGGCACGTGTGTCTGCACTATGTGCTAGGATTCTAGCAGCTTGTGAGGCACTTCTAGTGAGCACAATTGTTTTCTCAAGCAGAAATGTTTTAGGTCATGTTTTTAGTAATGAGCCAGAGGTTATGGGATATGTTAAAGACATAGCTCCTTTGTTAGTAGTATCTGTTTTTGCAGACTCCTTACAAGGCACCCTTACAGGTAAGATCATTCATCCACTGCTAGATAAAACTCACTTTTTATTGGATTCAAACTCAACTTTTTGTGCTATTAGATCTAACAAGTCTTCTTCCAAAATATAGGGATTGCTAGGGGAAGTGGCTGGCAACGCATAGGGGCATATGTAAATTTTGGAGCTTATTATGCAGTTGGCATTCCACTTTCTGTGATCTTGGGTTTCTTGGTACACTTGAGAGGAAAAGGCCTTTGGATGGGAATAACTTGTGGCACAATTTGCCAAGTCATTGTACTATTGGTCATAGTGAGTTGTACAGATTGGAAAAAAGAGGTTCGCTCTCTCCACTTTCATACATTACCATTTCAATTCATTTTTACGTTCCATGGGTCAAAAAAAATTAAACTTAGTTGATGCAATTCCAACCTTATAGTTTGATCATTTTAGAAAATAAATCATATATTCCTACAAATTGGAGACTATGGTTTTTAATAGTTAAAAAACATAAAGATTGAGATATAATAAGTTAAAGTTAAGGGATCGATTTTCAATTAAGGGCTTGTTTGCCATCACTTCCTAAAATCTAAGTTTGGTTTCAAAATCTAGGTTTTTATTTAAAACCTAGGTCTTGTTCAAGTATAAAAATTTTTTTTGAAAAGCTATTTTGTTTACAAAACCTAGATTTGAAACCTAAGTTTTGAAACTTAGACGTTCTCTTTCTTATTTTTTCCTCTTTTTTCTCTTTCCTCTTTCATACTTTTTTCTTCTTTCCATCTCCTCTTTTCTATTTTTTCATCTTTTTCTTACTTTTTTCTCTTTCTTCTTTCCTACTTTTTTCTTTTTTCTCTTTTGTCTTTTCTACTTTTTCTTTCTTTCTCTTTCTTCTTTCCTATTTCCTACTTCTCATTCTTTCTCTATTATCTTTCCTACTCACTTTTTTACCTCGAAATCCGTAAAAGCTAATAACTTCCCAAACATAAATCACTTTTCAAAATCTAGGTTTTGCATCAGAATCTGTAAAAGCTATTTTCCAAAATCTATTCTCCAAAACCTATGTTTTTTCTCGGAATCTATAAAATTTATTTTCAAAATAGCTTCCAAACAAGCCCGTCAAAATTATAGATTTTGGATTATTCCCCGTCAAAATTTAAAAACTAAGTTATATACATGTCAAGACTAGTAGGTGAAAAGATTGAATTTAGCACAATTAAAATTCCGCATTAACTATTTTAAACATTTGTATAGTGCTTATTTTAAATGTTCTCATTGCGGAAGAGTTTGAATTTTGCAGGCAAGACAAGCTAGGGAGAGAACATTGAAAAGATGTCTGCCACAAGATGAAAACGTATCGGTTTGAGCAACCAGAGTGCATCAATATTACTTTAATGGCTATAAGCAAATTAGTATCTTGTTTGGACAAAGTGTGAGACATTTGGAAGTTTATTTGTAAAGATTGTGAGAATCACCGAAGATCATTACGCAACTAAAATGCATTATACTTGTCAATTGGCAATGGGCACTTGTTCTCCAAAAAGTGTTGTATCATGAATTATTAAATCATGGGTTTTGTCCTTTCTATTTATAAATTATAAAGAATATTGATTTTGATTGTTGATGTATGTATTGATTTTGTGTCATGTGTACATTATTATATTATAAATTTAATGAATTAACTTGCATCATAAAGTTTTTCTTAAATGAATTTGCACTTAACATCAAACAGTTTTACAAAGAAAACTTTTGATCCGTTTGGTACATAGAATTGATTTTGATGGAAATGAAAATGGAGATGAATATGGAAATGGAAATAGAGTTTAAAAGTACGTTTGTTATGTCTTGGAATTGAATCTTAATTTTTATGTGAAATGACCGAAATACCCTTATGATGTAAAAAAATATTTGGCCCTCCATTCTATTCCGGCATAAGCTACCATTTTTCCGGCACCCATTTTTTCCGGCGAAAGCGCAGATGAGATCTCCTACCTTCTTATTCCATAGACACCTGCACCCATTTTTCCAGTGAAACACAGATGGGATCTCCTACCATTTTTTCCGGCGCAAACCTTGACATCGGCCAAGAAGCTATGGCAAGCTAGGCATTGCAAGATTTTCGTCCAAGAAGACACAATGGCGTATAAGCTCGTTAACGAAGCTCTCGCTCTCACTGATCATTCAACTATAGCAAATGCGTAACTAACTCATGCATAAAGCTAGTGTACTGCTTATTCCAAAAAACATCGGCACATGCACCCACTTTTTCCAGTGAAAACGCAGACGAGATCTCCTACCATTTTTTGGAAAAATTCGAAAACAACCAGGATTCTGGGTTGCTCACAATCAAGAATCCCTTCGTTCTGGGTCGCTCGCGATATGAAGATCAAGAAAGCCGTCCATAATCATCTTCGGTGTGGGTCGCTCGCGATTTGAAGGCGACACCTCTTCCTTCTCGATGCCAAGATACAGAAAAGAGCACTTCATCATCAAGTTCATCGCTGTCAAGTCGTCGCGTGCCCATTGGAGAGACTGACGGAGATTGGTGTCACAAGGCAAACCGAAGAGAGAGACCGGAGGCAACAATGTGGGAAGGTTATACCTGGAATTCCATGAAAATTTATCTAATTCCATGCATGAGGCTATAGAATTGTTATCAGCCCTTTTTGATTGAA
>JANTPZ010143547.1:0-16397 GCA_025593235.1 Vachellia pachyceras | reverse complement strand
GGCTTTATATATATCCCTCCGCATATATATATATTTTCGTGTGTATATATATCCCTCCATACATATATGTGCTCATGTGTATCTAGATATATGCTCTTGTTTGTATATATCTATTCTCAGTTTCACAATTTCTTGCATGCAACACCCTACTTTCTATTCTCAGTTTCACAATTTCTTGCATGCAACACTCTACTTTTGAACGTAAAAGTCTTGAGCACAATGTGAAGGGAAAAAACTGAAGAGAAAAGGAAGAAAGTTACCACAATGCGACGGGCGAAGCGTGCGACAGGAGGGCGACGGCGATGGCTGGCGACGGGCGACGGGCGACGGCGTGTGACAGCTTGAGACAGGCGACGGCATGCGATGCGATGCGAATGGCGACGGGCGTGCGATGCGAATGGCGACAGAAGATGGTTTTGGGAATAGGGGCCTTGCGGTAAAGGGAAAGGTGGGGTTGGGGGACCACGGAAAGTGAAAGTGAAAGTAGCAGGGGAGAATTTAAAAGGGCGCCCTATTGCGCCCTTTCCTTATAGAGGGCGCCGTGGGGCCCCTAATCATTTATTATGATTACAAAAATGACACTGCCTTCATCTTTTACTCCCTTTTTTAGAAAAAGGACGCAAATTTCAGTAGTAAAAACTATCACCTGTAGTAGTGTAAGTATATATTAGCAATTTATTGAACTTGCCTATAATTTCTAAAGTCAAAGAAAGTATTGCTCCATTTATAGGGTGGCCATCTTTTGAGAAATTATTAATAATATCTACAGTTACATATGTTGTAGTCAATCGCCTCCATTCCACTCTACCCCCACCCCAACCAAAAAATTATAGATATAACATTACTACCACCATGTCATAGTTCTTGACCTATTAAATAAATTTAGTTCATTTTCAAATGCCTCAATTAATTTATTTTACTTTTGCTGCTAATTGTAATTTTAATATGAATTTCACATTATCATTTATTTGGTTCACATCAATTTTTCATTAAATAAATTTAACCCATTTTCAAATTCCCCAATTAGGGTTTAGGGTTTGTAAGAAAAAAAATGTTTACTCTGTTTTATTAGACAATAGATTAGCAATTTATTGAACATGCATATAATTTCTATTATTAGAGCAAGTATTGCTCTATTTGTAGGGTGATCATCTTCTGACAAATGATCAATAATATCTATACAGTTGTATGTCCTATATAAAGGCTCCTAATGAGAGGTTGAAGGCACACAAAACTAAAGCTTTCATGCACCTCTCTTCCTTTTCTTGCACATTCTTTTATCTTACTAAGTTCTATTATCTATTATCTTTTGCTATGTGTGCTTCCATGTATCCTCACATGAATAATCCGTTTGATTCTAGGGAGTGCCACATCTTGCTTTACTGATAGTTACGTAATAGTTCTTAAGGATAGTGTATATTGTATTTCAAAGGTCAATTATAGTGATTTACCAAGTACTTACTTGTTGGTGTATATTGTATTTTGAATGTTAATTATAGTAATTAAAACTTTTGCACACATTTCCATTATAGTACAAAATTAACATGGAATAAAGTTTGAATCTAGAATTGTGATTCCAATGGCATTCCATACTATTATTAGATATTGGGATTGGGATGACTAAATTTACTTTTTGTATAGGTAACCATATATGTAATTGCAATAACAATTTATAATATTTTGGCATGGCTATATATATGTAGGAAGGTAATATATATATATATATCTTAACATCAAATGCCTTAGGAATGTGGGTTTTGGTGATTGTTCTCTAGTTTTAGATTAAAAACAGGGCAAATAGATTGGTTTTTACTTTAACTTGATACACGTCATAGGTAACTCATAGTTAGAAGGAAATTTATATAACTTTCAAATAACCATGACATACTTATTATATGCTTGTAGTTAAAGATGTAAAATTATTTAGACTTATTGTAGCTTTGACTAGATATAAGTCATGGGTAACCCATGGTCAGAAATAACCATGGTGCATTCATTGTGTACATTTGATTAAAATTGTAAAACTCTTTTCATTTGTTGCAGCTCTTACTACATGAATGTCATTGGTGGCTTATGATTAAAATGGGAGTTATTTAATATTTTCATTAAGGTTCATTTTTTGCTTAACCGGATATAAGAAGCTTGTTGAAGGCAAAAAAAAATATTTTTTAAATATAATATTTATATTTTATTGCTAAGGGTAACATTATCATTTCAAATTTTCATACCCATTTTTCTACCATTTTAACTCAATCAAATATTTTCCCATCAATTATTTTCCATTCTAGTGTATACTAAACATATTTGTAAAAAAAATTCGTTCCCTTCAATTCCACTCCTTCCTATTACAATAAATTATTGGGAAATTTACTGTGTGGTCCCAAATAACAGAAATATTTAGCAAAATGTCCCAAAGTTTGGAATATTTAGCCATAGGTCCCAAAGAACCATTGTGGAATTAATTTATTCAGTGAAAAGACAATTGTGCCCTTGTTGATTGAAAAGGGAAAGTACCTGTTTTTTCTCTTCATCTTCATTTGCGCGGGAAGACTAATGACGGAGAACAGGGAAGTGACTAGAATGAGGAGCCATAACCATTTTCCACCTTGTTCTTCCACGAATTTGTGCTTCCACCTTGTTCTTCCACCTAGTTTTTGTGCGTTTTTTGCCTAAATGGTGGCCTAAATGGTGGAGAAGTTGTACTGTGGGATTGTGCATTGTACAGGTGGTTTGAGGAAAGGGCTCAGGTGGGTTTAACTATTTGTTGTTAATCTATTGTTCTCAACTTTGATGGGGAAGCTAGTAACATGCGATGTGTAGTATATGGTAATGTTTGAAAGGTATGTGGATAGGTTTTAAATGGTGTGGTATGAAATAGGATGTTGTGTTCTCTGTTTTTGTGTTATGTGTGGTGTGTGTCTGAAAAAATGGTGATGTAATGAAGATGGAGGTGAAAATGGCGGTTGAAGAGCTGAAACGGAATGGTAAAATGTAGCAGATGAGGTTGTCAATAGAGGGTGTGACAGTTGTCAATATGGATGCCTAAGTTGTCAATGACAACTATATGACTGTTGGGTTGGTTTTATTGTAGATTGATATTTAGTTAGTTTTAGTATAGGTTGGGTCTAAGTGTGTGCATATTAGTGTGATTATCTCTTGGATTTCTTTATAGTTATGGTGCTTGAAGCGTGATCTAGTGGAATGTAAAGTATGAAGTGTAGATATTGTTGAGATCTGTTTGGGAAAGGGTAGCATGTGTACTCTATTTTTGTGTTGTTCATGCTCTGTTTCTGATTAAGATTGATGATGGAATGCAGACAAAGGTGAAGATGCAGTGGTGAGAAGGGCTGGTGGCCGAAGGTGAGAAGGAGTTGTTAATGCAGGCAGTGACGGTTGTTAATATAGTTGGTAAGATTGTTAATAACAACTGAATGTCTTAAGGAAAAAAGCTGCTAAAGTTGTTAATGTATGGGGTGAAGTTGTTAATGACATGTATATGGTGCAGGTGGTAGTTCGTAATGGCAAGCTCGTGTATGAAAAATCTAGTATGCTTTGTTCATACAAGAGGAAAATTTGTGAGAAATGAAGCAGTTGGTTTAACGTATGGTGGGGGAATTTTTAGATCAAGAATTATAAAAGAGGGTTTAAGTTATGAAGAGTTGAAAACAATGGTAGCATCAATTATTGGAAAAGACAGCAACAATGTTGTGATGAAGTTCACCTTGACATGTGATACAAGCACATTTGTGGACCTTATAGATGGTAAATGAGTTGAACATTTAATTAAATTGAATGAAGAAAGTGGGCATGTATATGTATAAGAGAATGTAGATGAATCCACAATTAGCGTAAGAGACGATCCACAACAGGAGCTATTGTAAGTTGAATTTCGTTTAGGAAAATGTACTATGAAGTTGTAGGAGAAATTCATAATCAGTATCATAGTGTATTTGTGATTTTGCTGCAGGTTGGATAACTTGTCAGAAGGCTAGGAAGTTATTTCAGTGACGAGAGGCAATCAAGATTCACAAGATTCTCATTCATTGGACTGTGCTGTCCAATTGGTGTCGATAAGGAGGACTGAAATAAGCTCTACAAAATGGAAGGATCTTATATTTGGGGAGGGACAAATGTTTGCCAATGCCGTTGCTTTTCATGAAACATTATACAAGTACAACATTGCCCACAATTTTGTATACAAGTATGTTAAGAACTATAGGTAAAAGATCATTGTCAAGTGCAAGGTTGAAGGATGTCCATGGTACTTAAATGTGTACTCAATGGGAGAACGGCAAGATACTGAATTTTTAACTATATGAAAAATGACAAGTGAGCACCATCATGATGCTCAGGATAACCTCGTTGTTGCACATGCGAAAGTATCAAGTTTGACATCATCAATCATGGCTGACAGTTTGAGGAACAATATTGATAAGAGCTCAAATGAGATTATTAGAGACATGTATAGAGAATATGGTGTACGGCTTAACTATTTTCAAGCTTACAGGGCGAAGCAACTAGCGTTGAGGTAAATACATGGAAATGTAGATGATTCATACACAGTTATTCCTTGGATTTGTGATAGGTTAGTAGAGACTGATCCAAAAACGGTTGCATGATGTGAATTCTCAGGCAGTAACAGATTTGAAAGGGTTTTCATTTCGTATGGGTGCTCGATCAGGGGCTTCTTACAAGGGTGTCGTGCCATATTATATATAGATGGATGTCATTTAAGTGGTTCTTATAAGGGAACAATGGTTTTTGCTAACGTATATGATGCATATGATCAACTATTTCCATTGGCATATGCTATAATAAGTGGGGAAACACATGATGAATGGAGTTGGTTTCTTGGGATTTTAAATCAAATAATTGGCACAAGGGAGATCACTATTGTGTCTGATAGGAATCCTGGCATAATTAGTTCGGTAAGAGAAGTATTTGGAGGTGAGCGTCATGCCTTTTGTTATAGGCATGTGAAGGAGAATTTTAGTGCCGAGTATGTGAAGCTCAATAAAGGCAAGGGACGCACAAGCGGGAATAGGAAGGAGACTGTGTTAAAGATGCTTGGTGCAATTGCGTACGCAAGGCATGAACAGGAATACAATGTTGCATTAGGAAGACTTAAATCATTCTCTCTTCCATTTTGGCAGTGGGTTGAGACTCAAGGAGATGTAGAAAGATGGGCTCAATCAAAATTTCAGCATAGAAGATGGGATAAGATCACTACAAATGTTGCCGAGTCATTCAATGCTTGGGTGGTGAAAGAGAGAAAGCATAATGTTGATGTTTTCATTCAAGAGTATAGGGAAAAGTTAGCTAAGAAGCTAGTAGCATGCAAAGATGCGATGAAGAATTGGAAAAATGGTGTGGGGCCAAACATTGAGTCAAAGTTGATGGAAGAAGTTAGACGTGCTGAAAATATGGATGCAATTTATTATGGAGACGGTCAGTTTTCTATTCGAACTGTTGCTAATAATTGAGTCATTGATTTAAGTGTTGGTTGGGGTTAAAAAATGCACGTGCTTGGCATGGCAAATGAGCGGGCTCCTTTGTGCCCATGCATGTGCATCAATCAAGTGCATTCATGCGTCTGTGTACTCATATGTCGAGGAATGCTATAAGTTGGCTGCTTAGGAAAAGATTTATGCAATACTAATGATACCTATGCCGATGCATGACATGCCACGGGCAGAGGAACCTACTATGACACCGATGATGACACAAACATTCCTATGTCCATCGATTACTCGAAGGCCACCGGGCAGTCCCAAACGAGCAAGTGTTGAATCTCAGTTTCAATGCAAACGGGTTTATCATTGTGGAAGGTGCAATGAGGCTGGTCATAGTGCTAGGACTTGTAAGAATCCCAACCCAAGTTGAGTAATGCTCATAGTACGTAGTTGGCCATTTTTTTTGTTAACATGATGTTTATGTAACTGATGTAAATGATGTTTTCACTTGTATACACCAACCTATGTAAAAATTGTATATGAAGTTATCATATTATGCTTGGATCATTATCATTATTTTCACTGGTATGCATATGGTGTTGTCATTAGCAACACAAGGGTGTTGTAATTAGCAGCACACAGTATGTCATTAGATGCACAAGGTGTTGTCATTAATAGCACAGGGTGTTATCATTAGTAGCACGTGTTGTCGTTATTACTAGCTCATTGTGTTGTCATTAGCAACACATGGTGTCATCATTAACAGGACATCATGTTGTCAACAGTAGCGCATGATGTTGTCATTAGCAGCGTATGGTATTGTCATTATCAGCACACGGTATTATCATTAGATGCACATGGTGTTGTCATTAGTAGCACGTGGTGTCGTCATAACCAGCTCATGGTATTGTTATTAGCAACACATGGTGTCATCATTAACAGGACATCATGTTGTTAACATCGGTGTATGGTGTTGTCATTAGCAGCACACGGTGTTGTCATTAGTAGCGCATGGTGTTGTCAGTACTAGTACATGGTGTTGTCAATATGAGGACCTCATGTTGTCAACACCACTCTTATGGTATTGTCATTACCAACACCTGGTGTCGTCATAAACAGTACATCATGTTGTTAACACCAGCCCATGGTGTTGTCATTAGCAGCGCATGGTGTTATCGATAAAAGGACAATATGTTGTCAACACTTGCGCATGGTGTTGTCGATAACTGGAGCTTCTATTGTCAACAACATACTGTTATTATCAAAAATTATTCAAAACTTGGACATTATACACTTATAATCACAACTCAGTGAACACAGCAGAATTACATAATAACCATTAATTAAATATGAAATTACATAATTTTTTGTACAAATAACTGTCAATGAATTTAATAAACAAGAATTGTCAATGAAGCTCCGCGTTTAGTACAATAAACCTAAGATGCATTCTATCGCAGTTTTGCATTCTACTAGTACCCCTCCAGTATAAACATGACCTTTTGCCTATGTATGTTCTTTATGTTAGTGACTAGCCACCATAAAACGCCAATCTTCAATTAGTGAAGCTCGTCATCCGAATAATGTGGCATTGTGTAGCCGTCATCTCCCTCAATACCGTCCCACATTTGTAGCCATGATAGCACATGCACACCACAAGAATCGCTGCAAGTTATAATCATAATCAACAATAAGCACAAATGGATATAATGGCAATAAATTAAGAAATAACAAGTGACTTACGTATCACGTTGAATGTGGACTTTTGCCCAAGTGACATCGTCATAAACATTGTCCACATTGTTTAATAATTCACGCTTCACCTGCCGAATAATCTTGTAGAAGCAATTTCTCTAAAATTACAGCAAACACAATTAGCGCCCAAATACCCACATCATGATATAATTACTCTTGTACAAGCAAACAATCAGCACACAAATGGCATCCTAAAATTCCAGCAAACAATCAGCACACAAATGCCATCCTGGTGTTGATAATTACTCTTGTATCAAATATCACTAATAGCTGACACTCTCAAGCATAAAAGCAAGACCTTGATGCCAGAGAACTCATCCTTAGAATTCGCACCCAATCAACACACAACATGATCCAATCAGCACACAGATTCCAGCACACAAATGACCACAACATTATACAAAACAAGAAATATACCGCTCCATATGCCATCCTAAGCTTCGGATCCATGCCTCCTTTTCCTTTGGTCTTCTTCTTTGTGCTCTCCGCTGCTGTATGTCCTCCTGTAGATGAAGATGCTTCGTGCAATCTCCTATAGTAGGTGATATTCTCCACCAGTGAGTCCAATGCATAAAAGCTTATCGTTTTGGTATGCAAGACATAACAGAATCAATGGTCATTAAACACAGCTGGTTTGAAAATGAAATCACACTCCCCAATGTTGTATCCAACATATTGCGGGAGGATTTGTGCTTCATTTTGCTCCACACTCCATCTAATAGGATTGTCCACTATCTTGCTCATGAAGTGTGCTGTGAATATGTGACGGCTAACTCTTCCATGCTTTTCTGCTTCCTCTGCAACTAATGTCCTAGCCACCATCAACATGACCTAGGTTAAGTACAGAAAGCTACTCAGTAATGAACACATGAAAAGAACTCTACATTTCTACCAATTTAGGACCGTCGTACCGTATTGTTTATCTAGCCTTTACGGCGGAGACAATACAGCTCCCTCTTATGGATGAAATAGCATGGTGGAGGGTCATAACAATGCATAAACTCTGCACACAAATCATGGTTGATTTGTGTGCAACATATGTCAACCAATTTATCGAAACCTATATTCTTCAACCTCTCCATCAAATCAGGTTGTGTCTTAATGCAATTGCACACGCTCATAAATTGTTTTGGTGCACATCTTGTATGGAATGGCACCATGTACTTCCTTCCTGATCGAGGTCCTCTTGCCTCATCAACCCTCTTGCTATATTGGGCTCTCTCCTTATCAGTCAACATATACCATGCCTCCCTCACTTCTAAATTCACCTCCTTAAATGACTTTCCACCCACATCTTCATTTCGTTTCATCTTACCCTTCCCCTTATGCTTGTCTTCCTTCTTCTTGGCAAAATATTCCTCAGTGAACATGGCATAACTGGAGAAGTTGGCTGGGCCGATGTCCACTTTTTACATTTTTTCCACCCTCTTCGCTTAGTTTTACGGCCTTCCTCTTTTCCATCTTGTTAACCTGACATACAGGACAATACAAGGTTACAACACATGAAAATTATCACAGAAACCGAAAACTTTATTGACGTGGAATTAAATTTTCTAAAGTGGTACATGGAGTTCTATTTATCAAATAAGCAGCAGCCCTAATAGCTTCCCCCAAAAAATGAATTGGTAAGTTGCAATGAAACATAATAACCGTACAAACCTAAAGTAAGTGCATATGTTTCCATTCAACCACTCCATTTTGCTATGGAATAAAGGGCCAAGATGTTTGATGCACTTTACATTTACCTAGCAAGAAATCATCCAATTCTTTATTTACAAATTCAGCACCATGGTCAGTTCATAAGGTCTGAATCTTGGCAGAAAATTCTTTTTCAACAAATTGAAAAAAAAATACCTTCTTATATTTCACTAATTATGATTTGTTATTCATCGAAAAATTGAAAACCACAAAATTGAATACCTTTATATAGTTCAATGATCTGTATAATACCCACAAAGTTTAAAACCACAATTTCACCTAAGAGATACATCCTTTAATTCTAAATATAAGATTTTGTTTGTATAATTTACAATAAGACAAGAGTTTATATTTAGAATCCACGGGAGTATATAATATTTTACATTCTATCTCAATAACAGTGGTATGGTTAGCTGGAATTTTTTTGCTTACAGCATTGACTATCCTAAAGCAAACAATCTTTCGCATTTAGTAACCTAAATCATTAGTCATATCGGTGTCTTCTTCAACCAGTTAAGCAACGAAAAACACTTCGTGTATTAGCTTCTACTTTCCAATGCACCATATTCTTATACGGAGTTCAATAATCAATGATTCACCAATGCATTCGATGGATCCTCTCACGCCCTCTATTGACCAGTACCATCAATTTCCCCAACATTTGTGCGACAAACAAGACAAAGTGGAACTGCTAAGTAGACAACATAGGGCAATCCAGAAAAGAGTAGGACTTGTGCAAACAAGGTGAAATTTTTACTTGAAGACCTAAAGATCCATCGCCTATTTCTTCAATGACTAAACCTAGTTCACCAGCGTGAGGGGATGAGTGAAGCACTGAACAAAGGGAAAGATAAACTTACAGTAATCGAGCAGCGATGACGGAGCAGCCGAAGAAAGAGGCTAAATCGATCGGCAACTGCAACAGATTGGCTATGAACGTGAGCTAGCCGACTGCGAGTTGCGAGTGATCGAGAGTTGTGAGGCCATGAGCAACAAGAACAGGCTGCAGGTTTAATAGGAGACAGTGAGCAGCAAGAGATCGAGACCATGAGCAGCAAGAGACTGTGAGATCGACACTGTGAGCGAGAGGCTTAGGGTTTCTTCATTCCCTTCCGTCTTTTCTAACAAGAGAGGGCATAATGGTCTTTTCACTCCCGAAATTAATTCCTCAATGGTGCCTTGAGACCTATGGCTAAATATTGTAAGCCTTGGGACCTTTTGATAGATATGTGGGTTATTTGGAACCACACAGTAAATTTCCATAAAAAAGGATCCGAAGTGTTATTTCTGACATTTTGCTCTAGAAAGTTTTTTCATTTTATCTGTACAACCACATGAGTGAAGTGAAATTTCTAATCTTTATAGAAAATGAGGTCCTCCCCTATTTTTAACTAACCCTCCCTTGCCTACCCTCCTCTCATTGATTAAGGTTGTGTTTGGTTTGATAGAGAGGAATGAGATGCGATGGAAAGGATTTTATTGAAAAAATTGTAAAAAAAATGTATCATAGAGGGTTTTACCATGAATGACTTATTACCACCCCTTATCAGTCATGGATCAAGGTTATTTTTTTTAACTTAACAAAAGAAAAGTGCATGGTGGATCCTGCATGTGTATATATATACACAGAAGGGAGGGGATGTCACTACTAGAAAATCTCATATTAGCAAGGAAAATTAGCGACAACTTTAATATTCCTCTCTAAATAGCCCAATTAGCGAGGAATTTAGCGAGGACTTTTAAACTCCTCTCTAATTTTCAAATTAGCGAGGAAAATTAGCGATGACTTAAATATTTCTCTCTAAATTTCCCAATTAGCGAGGATTTAGCGAAGACTTTAAAATTCCTCTCTAATTTTTCAAATTAGCGAGGAAAATTAGCGACAACTTGAATATTCCTCTCTAAATTTCTTAACTAGCGAGGAATTTAGCGAGGACTATAAAAACCCTCTCTAATTTTTTAAATTAGGAAGTAAAATTAGTGACAACTTGTATATTTCTATCTAAATTTTCTAATTCATAAGGAATATTAAATTCCTTCCTAATTCTTCAAGTTAGCGAGGAAAATTAGCGATACCAAATCTTACTCAAAACATGCTTCTCTCTAATTTCTCTCAAAAAATTAGATGCCTTGGTATTCCTTTTTTTTTTTATATAAAAAAGTTCAAGTTAATTGGGGTTTTTTTTATGAATATATTCATATGCAAAAATGCATCCTCACCTCCCCCAAATTTTTGCGGCAAATCTCTTTATTCCCCGCCTCCCCAAATTTGTATTGTGCATTATCATCATCATCATCATCATTATTATTATACACTATCAGCGTATTGCAATCTCTGAAAGCATCCTTGTGAGCTACTCGCCTACACGAACTCTCTGTCCCTCTCACTCATCGCCTGAAGCTAGAACCGATCCATCATCTCCTGCACGTCTCCAGCACGCCGAGATACAAAAGCATCCAAGCTGCACCCACTTTTCTCTTAGTTATTTCAGGCACTTAAACACTTTCCCTTCCCAAATCTCGCTCAGGTTGACGCCCTCTGAAATCCCTAACCTTAACCCACAGTCCCACACCCACTCTCAGTCTTTCGCTCGGCTACTTCATGTGGTCTCCGTCTGTATTGCTGTCGAGTTGGTGACTTGTGAGTTGCGTCTTCATCTTTCTGATTGTATTTTCTTGCTGCTTTCTATTTTGGGGTTTGATGTTCGAGTGTTCTAGAATTTAGTGAGTTTTAATGTACGTTGTTGTTGGTGCTAAGGATGTTTAAATGTGTTGTCAATTTCATTGTGGTTATGAACTAGCTGATCTCATATATTTATTATATATAAAATCAAAGCATGTTTTCCCCTGACTCATTCCAGAATAAGTGCAGGATCATTTGGAAACTTTTTTGCAGCAGACTCAACAATAGATATTGTGGAGATAATGATCTATCTGCTGAAGAGGTTATATCTGCTCTGAGAATTATGTTGTGTGCTTTAATCTACTGATGGTTAGAGTTTACAGGCTTTGGTTTTTTGATAATTTTGCTTCCCTCTTCCATGTGTCTGAGGACAAAAAATTGCCTGGGCAGGTGGCTAGGATCAATGACTGTAAGCATATTGTCCTTCATTGGTTGGCTAGTAAGCGTGACCCTGCTGTTGCAAATGGTCTTTTTAGAGGACTTTCAAATTGTAACATAAATAAAGGTGAGCAAAGAAATGGAATGAAAATGAAAAGGAGATTATACCTTATATATCTTGCTTTATTATTTACAACATCGGCCAATTTATTGGGATATAAAGACAACATCTGACTTCTTGATGTTCAATTCTGTTCTTTTAATTGTTCAGTCTGTCCACTGGTTTTTCCCAATATAACCAATGTTCTGGAAGAATGTGGAAGTGTAACAAGGAACCGAACAGCTTGCTGCAAAACTTTCAAGAGTTATTTGTCATACCTGCAAAACCAGAGCTTCATAACCAACCTACAGGCCTTGAAATGTGCTGCATCACTAGGCAAGAAGTTGCAGAAAGGCAATACTTTAAAAGGATTTAGATGCTTACTCCTCCCATGATTGTTTTTCTCAGTCTTACCTTTTTTTTACTGACTATTGATAAATATTTTCAAAATTGGGACCATTCATTAAATAAGTTTCTTATTTGGGACCTCCCAATAGATTTCCCCCTTTTTTTTTGGTGAAAGATCTTGTCTTTAGAATAACACTGATGCCATGTGATCTACATAAACCCATCTCAACCAATGGAATAAGCCTTTTGTTGTTGGAGGCAGAAAAGTATTCATCATATCTCGTTCTTTTCATTTCAAACACTCTTTAGAATCGTTCAAATATGATTACAACATACATGAGAATACATATGCTTTAACATCATTGGAATCACATTTAATTTTAAAGGGCGTTAATCTCAACTATATGATTAGATTTTAATTTTAGTCCATGAGGTTTAAAATTGTAATTTATAGTTTACATAATTTTATAAGGACTCGATTTAAGTTGATATCATTAACTGTAAGGACCAAAATCAAAATTCATTAACATTAAAGGGAACAAATCCAAAACCTCCTTTTCCTTTCACTTTTAAGAAGTTTAGTTTAGTGAGTTTTTTTCTCCTCATACTTCTAATGATCTTTAGTTTTGATCTCTATAATTTAGTTAATACAGTCTCTATAAAACCATATGAACAAAAAATAATGATTTAAAACTAATCAATCAAACTGTACCAACAATAGCGTTCTCCCAATGTTAAAACACGTTCTTCTATCCATCATCTGGAGTTTTAAAAAAAGACCAAAAAAAAAAAAATCGGATTCATTACTTATCAATGGTTTAGAGTTCTAGCTAGCTGATTTACGTATGAGACACGAACAATACGTCTTAATTCAAAAACTTCAAACAATACAAGAGGCCTATACTAGTTATATATATATAGAGAGAGAGAGAGAGAGAGATATTTTGGTATCGTATTTCTATCATATCACGTCCTGGAGTTATGCCAGTGCTTGTTAATTCCAAGAGATTGGGAAGGGAATAAAAAGAAGCATCCAAGTATTCTAATCGGAGGCCCTAGTTTACTATTTACATTCGTGAGCAGATTTGCAGAAAAAAACAAATAACTCATTTCAGGACAAAGAAAAGAAGAGAAAACAGAAAGAGAAACAAACCAAGTGCACAATGCGATTCCAGGTCCTGAAAGAATCTCATTCAACAAATGCTTTTATGATGAGCCTAATGTTTCAGCTGACAATAGAGAAGAAATGGGAGATACACAGGGAAACCAGTACCTGCGTTTACCATCTCTATGACCATCATCAACCATTGCAAGTCCTTCCTGCAAAAACCAAAAGTATTTCTTTCACCATTCCATGAACTTGAATTGGTTGATGCATGTTTAACAAGTTATGGAGAAGGAAAGAACCTGACAAAAATATTATTGGTTTAGAAGACTTACTTCAAGTAAGGTCTTGAGGGCATCGATAGTGCGACCTGGAGTCCAAGATAGCCGTCTCTCCACTTCCTCAACAGTCACAAACCCTTGAGCCTGGAAGTGCAGGTGCCATCAAAATGTTAGAAGACAATAAATCTTTCTCAATTAAAAAAACAGATTGCACAATTAAGTTTTTTCTACACTTGGCAAGTGAACATTCTAAGTTTGTCCACGCTTTCCACATTCAGATATAAATTATAGGTTATTTTTAATCAAGCAAGTTAAGTGATATCATTGGTAATCATGCTCCTGAGCACCACTAGGAATGTTTCTCCAAAAGATCACTGGCAATACATTAGAATTGAACACATCATAAAAACATAGCACCAATTGACATTAAAGAATGAGCCTTCATTTCTTGCATGAAAATTTTACACTTTATTATTAATATTACAAGGTAGCCCATGGATAAGTTCCTGATAAAGTCTTTAGTTGATTTCCCAGTTTTTGCTGCTGCTAAGAGAATCCTCAACAAGTTAGGCCTGAACCAATTATTTGACAATGATTATCTGAATTTTTTTTAAGAAAATTACATTTATCCTCTTTAAGACATTTAACCAAGGGCTATATTTGGTTTTACCAGGCATGTTCAAGAAAATTCATGCATATCAGCAGGTCAGTCAAAGGTCCATAAATCTTAGATCTCAACATACCCCTAAGAGGCACAAAAATCGTATAACAGACAAAAGGTCGTCTGAGAAAACTTACAAGTAAACTATGTAAATAACATTCATAGTAATAAGTTCAAAGGACAGATAAAAAGAAGAAACAGTTGTTACCTGAGCAAGTTCTAGAATTTCATTGTGGTCTTTGTTTAGTTCAGTTGGAACAGAACGAACAAGTTTTTTCTTCCCAACAGAAATAACTTCAAAACCACTACCCAGCACCTGAAGTTCATGTAACAAATGTCAAACATCTACCTACAAGGCTCCATGTAATCCAACTTCCTAATGAGTAGTGCAATAACCAATAGAGAAGACACACACACACACAAACTCAAGAGTCCTAGTATGAAATTTAATCGATTCTTGGACTTACAAATCAATCAATTACTACAACAACATCAAACTTTTAGTCTCATGCCACTCTTCTTTTTCCTTTCTTTTTGTATAGGATAAAAACACTAGAAGGATAAGATGAGCTTCTATGAAAGGAAAAGGAAAAGGAAAAACAGCAGCTAAAATAGAAAATAAAAATCTTTTAAATTATGCTAAATATATTCGTCCCTTTTATTCCTCTAATCACCAATCACCATCATAGAAGTTCTGATTTTTGGAGTTTGATTAACATAAAAGGATTCTGGTAGCCTGTCAGAACCGTATACATCAGTTCCTGTCCTAAGTGTTAGTAAGGAGGACCTAAAAAGACATTAATACTATAATAATTCTGTAGATGTGAATAAAGAGATTAAGTAGCAGCTACTGACTTGAGATCTACCACAAAGCAGGTTAAGAGATTAATACTATAATAATTCTGTAGATGTGAATAAAGAGATTAAGTAGCAGCTACTGACGTGAAATCAACCACAAAGCAGGTTAAGAGGATTAGAATAGAAAAGGCTTAAAGGCAAGCCTACACTATGACAAAATGCAAAGTCAACACACAAAAAATCATCTAACCAAAGCCTAAATCATTGTCATCCGAGAATGCCATCACCCCATATTTAAAACTTTCTGAGCCAAGAGCTACTTGTTAGATATGGTTAGTTTTGATGATGTCATATATAAAAGAGCAAAATGTTTTTCACAATGTAAAAAGTTTTTTACAATACATATTTGCCATGCATAATGATTTTACAATACATATTGATTTAATACGATATTTGTACATTATTTTAATTGGAGGATGATGTGGTTTTGAATATATTTTGGATGTTAAAATGTTTCAAATAGATGTTTTATTATCATATATTGAGTTACCATGCATCTAAGATTCATTTGGATGTTCAAATCTGATTCTGGAAGTTAATAATCGAGTATGATGAGTTTTTGGGGTTTCCTATAGCATTACTTGAAGCAAAACTCGAGTATACACTTGAAATATTGAATTTTGGAGTCAACACTCGAGTATTAGGTCACAAAACTCGAGTATTAGCCTTCTGGGGGTCAACACTCGAGTATTAGGGTCACAAAACTCGAGTATTAGCCTTCTGGGGAACAACACTCTAGTATTGGAGTCACAACACTCGAGTATTAGCCTTCTGGGAGTCAACACTCGAGTATTGGGGTCACAAAACTTGAGTGTTGGCCTTTTGGAAGTCGATACTCGAGTATTGGAACGTAATACTCGAGTATTGGCCTCCTTTGTTTTCTGACAGCTTGATATATGTCTGGTATTTTGATCATATCTCCCAAAATACAAGTCCGATTGATGTGAAACCAATTTTGTATGAAACTAGACTCAAAATACGTTTTATGGACATCTAGAAAGACATCAAATGATTTCAAATGAGGGAGATATAATTTTTCAAAGTTGGTGGTCGAAATCAACGCTTTATCTCTGGCCT
>JANTPZ010143543.1:8034-41967 GCA_025593235.1 Vachellia pachyceras | reverse complement strand
TGAGTTTGGGTAGAAGTGAGAATTGAGAAGTAAGAGTGGTGTGAAGTAGAAGTGAGAAGTGTTGAGAGAGTGAAGTAGAAGTGAGAAGTGTTGAGAGAGTTGAGAGAAGTGATAGAATTGAGAGAGTTGAGTGATAAAGCAAAGTGTGTGTAAGTGAGGAACTTGAGAGTGTGTGAGAAATACAAAGTTAGTGTATTCCAACTTTTCAGTTTCAAATAAAGTTTCCTTTATTAAAGTTCCCCCTTCTCTATTCAAGCTTCCTACCCAACAAGGCCCTTGTACGAAATGCCTGGATTTGGCCTAAAACCTAATGCTGGAACATTTCTTGTGGTTTTGTGTGCATGCAGCCACTATGGATTGTTAGATAAAGGACGTCAGATATTCAAAGGCATGAATATGACCTTTAAGATTCCCCCAACTCATAACATTATGCTTGTTATATTGATCTCCTTGCGGGAGGGAACATGCTAGAAGAAGCTTTGGAAGTCGTAGCGTCCATGCCTTTCAAGCCTAACAAAATAGGTGTGTTTGGCTCTCTGCTAACCAAACAAAGCCAATTTTTTGTGGGGCGCTCTGCTTGGAGGCTACTTGCTCCATTCCAGAGTTGAATTGGCTCAAGAGGTTTCTACCAAACTCATAACATTATGCTTGTAATTCTGCAGGCTATGTAATGTTAACTGATGCATTTGCCTCCAATGATCACCATTGGAGTGGTGTATCAGCACTAAGGATGGAAATAAGGGAGAAAGAGATAAAGAAGCAACGAGGATATAGTTGGATCAGCTTGGATGAAGTTGTTCATGAGTTTCTTGTTGGTTGTTTCTCACTTCCTCAAATTGAGGACATATATAATACATTGGCCATCTTGGTGAAACACCTGAGAGCACTAAGCTTATGTCGTAGCAGAAATTATGTTATCACAGATTACAAGGACACATAATCTAAGTAACTTTTTCCTTCTTTCATTCTCCGTTTTTGTTTTGTTATAGAAGAGGCACAAAATCTTAAAAATATAGAATTTAAAAAGTAAGGAGTAGGATTATATTAAAATTGAAATTTGGCATCATGCTCAACTCGGTCTTTAATCTTTGACAGAGCCTGTAGGTTATCTGGCGAGTGATTATTGTTTACCTGTTTCAACGATCACACATGAATCAGCACGTAAGCACTGAGCTGTTTTGCAGTCGACCCGTATGGATCATGCTGTAGATGGAGTCTGAAACCTTTACATGCCCCTATCAACGTTCATCGTGTGATTCATGTAGCTGACTCCGGGATAAAAATTTTGTTTCTGTAGTTTTTTTTATATAGGAAAAGAGTCGGGTTCATCCACGATCCAATGATAGTACACTTAACTCATGATCCATTTGGAGTATGACAATGAAGCCCTTTTCTATATGATTTCAATAGGTAGGTTTACCCAATTTCATTAAGTTGTGGAGATACCTCCTCAAGCTCCGTGACTGAAGCCACGCTAAAGTGACACTCTCAAAATTGAACATTCTCCCTTTTAATGAGAGCATTAACCCAATTCTTTCATCAGTTGAATCTAAAAGCAATGAGTTGTTGCTGTAGTCTTTTATTTCAAGTAGAGTTGAACTTAGAATAACATATAATAGTATTGATTGATATAATTTTATCACTATTGCTTAAGTATTTGATTATAGCATTCGCCAAAATCTCGTGTTTGAATCCTGAGCTACTAAACAAGTTGTTAATTTTAAGAACTCTTGGAAAATCTACAAGAAGTTCAATCTGTTGCTGTATATTTTATAAGCTTTTTTTACTTGCGAAGAAAAATGGTGGGAGCATTTGCATTTAAGGCAATGGAGCTGATAAATAAAACAAGAAACATTAAGTACTTCAATTTGAACTTTTAAATGTCAGAGAGTTTGTGTGCATCCAACTCAACTTTAAAAGATATTCAAGACTTAAAAAAGGTAATAAATTCTCTAGTATCAACAATTAAAGGAAAAATGAATTTTTTTAATCCTTAACATTTGACTAAATTGCAACTCAATCTCTAAACTTTGATTCCATATAACCCTGCCCCTATGATTTTGATTTAGTTGTAATTTAATTTGTATAGTTTTATACATTTTATAATTTAGTGCTTATATTTTATAAAATAAATCATATATGTAATAAAGTGTTAAAGACTAAATTATAAAATGTTTAAAATTATAGAGACTGAGTTGTAGTAAATCAAAATTTAGGGATTGAATTACAACCGGATCAAAACTATAGGAACTGAGTAGTATTGAGTCAAAATTCAGAGACTGAGTCATAACCGGATTAAAAGTTAAGGGGCAAAAAGATTAATTTATCCAAAATTAAAAACATAAGCCATGTATGTACCAACTAAGAAACAAGGATTATTATATATAAATTTCATGCAAGAGTTCCAAAACTGGCAATGAAGAATCTACAAACCAAACAGCATAGCAACTATGAAACTAATCTTAAACCTCCATAACAACTCAAGAAGAGAAACAATTCGATTAAACTATATTGGAACATACATTAAAATCCATAGCAACTAAATGCTGTTTATCTCTTAATTTTACCGCACTTCCGATATACATATAATTGTCGACTTCTTGAACTCTATCCATTCACTAATATCCTTATACCAAAAAAAATAATGCAAATCAACCTGCAATGTTCATGTGCATGGCAAATCTTTATCCCAAACGTTGCACATAAATCCAGACAAAAAGCATATCAAAATCCGTAAAAAATATTTTGAAATCTGTAAAAAGCATATTAAAATCTATAAATTCTTTTCAGATTCCGTAATTCCTTACTTCCAATGGATTTTCATACATGCACCATAGGCTTGTTTGGTTAGCCCATTTGGGCAATCAAAATCCATTCCTGCGTTTATCGAGGTAAAATTTTTGTCACATATTTATCTCGGAATCTGTGTCCATTCTTCCAACGGACTATCCAAACATGCCACATTCTGGAATCACAATCTGATTGGACAGGATGCTTTGCGGCCATTGGCACTGCATGGTACAGGATCACAGCTCCTATATTCAGCAACGGCCACGAACGCATGTAAATGCTGGCCTATCGACCAATGGGAAGCCACCGTTTACCTTGGGAAAATCCAAATTCGGTTTTATTTTCTTCCAATTGTTTATTATTACCAATTCCTCCTCCAAGCTATACATAGTTGTAAAAGTACCCTTAGTAAGTTTCTCTTTTTAGATATGTCCCTTCGCAACCCAAGTGCTTCGTCAATCAATGCCCAATTATTTACATAGAGGGTGTTTGAAAGGTTTTTTCTCTCACTTTTTTTTAGTTACACACCAACTAAAATAAAACTCCTCGTATGTTACTCCGATTTATGTAAAATGACTTTTTCAACATATTCCTAGATGTGCACATGCTTATCCGTCAGGTTGGACTTTCAAACGTGTTATGCTTTAATTTATTATGATATACAATCTTTTAATATTAAATAACGTATCAAAATAATATTCAAACATAAAAAATTATTGTATGAAATTACACCATTGAGGCATGTAAGATATTTTTTTTGCCAACGAGGCATGTAAGATATTACATAATGCACAATTAAGGAAAGCTTTAATTAAGGGTGTACTAATTACTGAACGTTAAATATATTTAATTTCTTGTCATACGGGGAGAAGAGGCATATATGGTTTATCTTTCGCTATATTAATGCTTGGCTTGCATTAGCAACTCTGTCTTTGCACTCGTCATCTTTAGCACAGGTACTTGGTACCTGACTGTTAATTAGAATCTATATATATATAAAACTTCTCCCATCAAACCGCAGTTCAGATGGTTTATTCTAATGCTTTTTTTATATGATAGAATTGGTGTGATGGAATTCATTTTCTTTATTTGATATGATGGAATTGAGAGGTGAAATTGAAAATGGAAATAGAAATCAAAATGGATGGAAATGATTTCTATGATGTAACTCATAGAATTATATTTAATTCTATGGAATTAACTTTTTGATCCCTATTTTTTTCATTTCTATCTCCATCTTCATTAAAATCAGTTTCAAAATACCAAACGAGGCATAAGGCTTCAGACTCATTTTTCTGTTTCTAAACAATTTGCAGCTTGCTATGGGCTTTGTGTCATATGGCTAGCTTCCCGTGCTGTCACTCTCACCTGACTTCTCAGCCGAAAGCTCACGCGTTACGGAGGGAATCTGCAGATGGCCTCAGTGATGGGTCGTGGCCGAGCTTCTGCTTCGCGTGCGTCTCAAGGCCCATAGGCTACCTGCTTCTTTCGATGAAGGGGTTTTCGAAGAGCTTTCCGTGTTCATGGGTTCCCGAATGACAACCTCTCATGCAAAAGGCGCCGCTGCTTCTTCCTCCATTCTTGCCAAAGACGATTCCAGAACAAGAGCGCTGCCAGCACCGCCGTCGTTCAAAGAGGACGAACTTCCACTCTGAGGAAAAGGCCGCTTGGAAACGAAGAGAGCAAGGTAAGGTTCGTGAAGCAATATCACGCATGGCAGAAGACATTGAAGCGGAGAAGAAGCTACGAACGCAAACTGAGAGGTTGAACAAGAAGATTGCTCAAGAAATGGCCAATGTAAAAGCTTCCCATTTAAAAATTTCTCAACAGCTGGAAACAGAGAGAAAAGTGAGGGAGACTCTGGAGCAAATTTGTGATGAGGTAGCTAAAGCTATATGGGAAGACAGAGCCAAGGTAGAAGAACTGAAAAGAGATTCGGCTAAATTTCGAGATGAAGTAGAAAAGGAGCGAGAAATGCTTCAGTTTGCTGATGTTTTGCGTGAGGAAAGAGTCCTGATGAAACTTTAAGAGGCTAGGTATCACTTTGAGGAGAAAAATGCCGTGTTTGAAAAGCTAAGAAATGAGCTCGAAGCCTTTCTCAAGAATAATGGTGAAAATAGTGATATTTCTCCCCTATTAAAAGAAATCAAAGATCTTGGATCATAAGCCTGCTGGGTATTTTAACAATTTATATTTACAGGATTTCCTCTTTTCTTATGATGGTATTTTTTATTTTTTGGGTGATCTTTGCAGACTCGTATCAATTGCAGAGGAGACCTAGGCAGGGTTCCTATCAAAGGCTACGGGAACTGCTGTTGATTGGGTCCAGATGCCTGGGATGAAAGTTTCTTATTTCTCCTTCCTTACATGTTTAGTTTCTTATTTCTCCTTGCTTACATTCTCTGTGAGCATGGATGCTTTACGACCCATTTCTTCCTTATTTATGTAAAATGTAATTTTTGATTAGCTCTTTTGTAAGTGCTTTCAATTATAGTTATTATGTAAATAGTTCAATGAACGTTCTTCTTCCTTTGCTTAGTTTCCAATCATATTATTTTTGTTTTTCCTAAAGGCACTCTGGTACAAGATCCTTGAGCTTAGAGTCTTGCCTCAGAAGCTATACTCAAGTTCAAATCAGTTTCCCCAGGTAGTTTCCTATTCCACTTCCAAGATTATTCTGACTTCTTATTTATTATGTAAGAATTATGTGTGAAAAATATGAATTTTTGCAGGAGCCAGTTAGGTCTTCATTTGTGTGCTCCTGTTGAGGGTGTTGATGCGACATATGCAGAACTGGGAAAGCTTCCTCCAAGGAGATGTTACATTCTATATTGGAACTGCAAGAGTTATAGCTGTTTAAAGATATAGAAAACGATGTGGAACCTCTCTCTTACATTTCATGCCTGCAGAAACTATATCTGTCTGTTTAAAGTTATTCATATATTTGAACTGAAATAGAAGCAGGTTTATGGATCCCTGCAATAATAATTGCATCAATGCAGTCACGCACCAATAAATTTAGGCAACTCAACTCTTCTATTTTGAGGATATGGTCTTATTTATACACTGCCGTTTTAATTTCTGATTTATTGATTCATTAATGCAGTCATGCACCAATAAGTAAATCCTTTGAAAAGTATTATTAGCTTTAATTTTGAACAAACAATTCTGATTTATTGATTCACAATTATGTTGCACATATATCAAAACAATTATGTTTGAATACTGACTTCAGAGACTTTTTTGTTGTCTCAATTCAGTGTCTTTCTTAAATTAGACTTCAGAAACTTTTCTGTTGTTTCAATTAAATGTCTTTCTTAGAATAATCCTAATATTGCTTCCCATGTGTCCTAATATTGTTATAAACACAACCCATTTCTTATATCATTTTATCCTATCGAAAAATCTCATCTTTCTTCTTCTGCTTTCGTAGATTTATCAAGTGAATGGGCTATTGTTTTGTTGGGGGATGTAAGGGAAGCAAGAAAGAAGAAAGCAATGAATAATATGAAATGAGTTGTAGATTCCTTTCAGCATCCAGTGAGAACCAAGGCTTGCGAGGCTCTTGCTCTGCTTCCTTATACTATGCCACTTTATTCTGGGTATAAAGACTCTATTCTGAAACGTTGATTGTGGCTTTGTTTATACTTTGCACAAGCCAAGTAAAATCACTAATGTGGTAAGAGATTGATTTGATCCAGTGTTCAAGGTGACGTGGGAATATCAAAACAACCTCAATGGCTTACAGGTAAGTGGTTGATAGATATTGATGAATGAATTATGTAGGTTTCTCCATCATACATGCAATGAAATATTTGGTTTGAAAAAGTGGTGAAATCATAATTGCCTTTTGGTGATTTTGATCAACTTTTGCTGGCTTATTGATTTTAAATTATTTCTATTTTTTATCATAGGCCTATTTGGATACATATAGGCTAACTTAATAGAAATATAGACATTCTTATTACAAATTATGTTTGTCTAATCGATGACCAATCCCTATGATTTTCTTGCAGGTTGTAACCAACTTACTTGGCCCAAGATGTTCTTCCTATTTTATCCTTTGAACATTTAATATCAGAAGTCCCGAAAGAAGTTGGGGTTTTGAGTCAGCCCATGGGTTGGGTGTGTGAGGCTTATAGGGACATGTTGTCTAGCTCGGTGTTACATTAGAGCAAAATGACAGTGGAGGAGAGTTGGCAAAATGAAGTCCCGAGAAATTGTTTACTTTGTTGTTGTGGGAATCAAGTTAGATTAGTCTTGGTTAGTGAAGAAATCAAATAACAATACTTAAATATTAATTGAAATTTAATTCAAATTTTGTGATATCAATGTTTATATTAAGTTTATCAGTGTTTATGAACTTACATACATCATTTGAGAATTAGTGGTGATGGTTTTTCATTTTTTAAAGCTCACTTGTAAACCTCAATGTTAAAACATATGCTAATAGTAAGTATACACTCCAATTATAAATGTTAATTTTGTTGTACTAATATATTGTGTTGACGGTAAATTAGGATGTTGTATCTTTTTTTAAATACCATGAAGTAAAATCTTTTCGCTCATCACGCGAGGGAGTACACTCTAGTTATTTATTATATGATTCGAATTTCAAAAGGAAAATCTTCTTCTATAATGTTTAATTAAGTTCTAACAACAAATGAAAAAAATTGATGTGATCAATTTGTTGATTACCAAATAATGAGCGAAGTTACGTTGACTTGATTGCATGGCTTGCGTGAAATATGTATGTATAGTCGAGATGGGATAGAATGTGATTGATTAATTCATTAATTTAATATTTCATTACTCCCATAAAAATTTCAAAACCTAACTAATCATAAGTTAAGATGTATAGGATGTAGAAGAAATTGTTCCATATCTCATCAATTAAAAACATTTAAAAAAAAGAATAAAAATAAAATTTTAATTCGGCCAAAACTATAGATATACCTCCATGTAACATGGACACAAAAGAAATAAGGGAAATTTATTGGGAGGTCCCAAATAAGGAACTTATTTAATGAATGGTCCCAATTTTAAAAATATTTATCAAAATGTTCCATTGACAACATGAGGTGTTGTCAAGACAGCGCATGATGTTGTCAATGTATAGGAACTCATGTTGTCAATTGGACATTTTGATAAATATTTTTAAAATTGGAATCATTCATTAAATAAGTTCCTTATTTGGGAGCTCCCAATAAATTTCGCAGGAAATAAATTTAGGCCTAACAGAATATAGAAAACTCTCTCTCTCCCTCCCTCTCTCAATCTCTCTCTATGTATGATTTAATGCCATAAAATAAAATAAAATTGCAATAATAAAATTGTCATATACAGAAGCTAGAAGCTAGCCACTTTGATCATATAAGGAATTAAGCTGCTTTACTTAGCGTTACTGAACATTCTCTCTCTCTCTCTCTCACCATCTTCACTCTCCAAGGTCGCAAACATGGAGGCTTCAGGTGAGGGAAACAGCAGCGGCAGCAGCAATGAAAGAGGGAGTAGGAAGATTGAATTGCAAGTGACATCTCCGACGTCAATGGCTACGGCGGAGAAAGTGATGAGGCGCCCACGGCGGCGGTTGCACCCGAGCACCAAGATCACTCTTCACGATAACAACTCGCCTGGCCACGGCTGGCTGATTCCAGGTTGGCTCTGTGAAGAGCGCTTGATGGAATCTGGAAGGCTCTACAGGGTAATCATCATCATCATCATCATCATCTCTCATCACACAACTTTCTGATCAATCATCAGTTTCACAGTAAAATTGTTACGGGGAGGACAAGCTCTTCTGAGTTTGGGCTCTCAGCTGTTAGATCGACCCGGGTTCTTAATTTTCAGATCAAACTCGTCCGATTTTCGAGATTTTCAGTGAGAAAATCAAACGGCTGAGAGTTCAAATGGGAACAGTTCCAACTCTTGCCAATTTTCTTTTTCCTTCAAAGCCCTTTGAGTTTGACTGGGTCGGATTAGAATATATTGTGAAGTTTTTACCCTCTTGTCGAAGGGTTTCTCTATTATTTGTTTCTCCGCTAGTTCGGTCCGATCAACCTCGGAGAAGTTTTCAACACGCTTTTGATTTGTTTTGCCGGATCTGTTGAGATTTGAGGTTGAAATCTTTTCAGCAATTTTGGGGGGTTCATTTCCCAAAGAAACAAACATTGATGAAGATTTGCTCCATTTGAGAAAAATCATTCATCAGATGCCATCTGCATGTGGATTTCTAACGTCAAATGCGAAACTCCTCATTCAGAACCTAATTTGCCCAATTTGAGAATAATCATTCATCAGATACCATCTGCATGTGGATTTCTGACATCAAATGCGAAACTCCGCTCATTCAATACTTGGTTTTCTTCTCCGTTTTCGTCTAGAACAAACCTAGCACTCCTTAATCAAACTGAGTCGTAGATCCCAAACTCTGTATAATCAGAAATTCCCTATGCTGATTCAGATTCCCAACTTTGTTAAAACCATCTCAAAGTTCTTGCCCTAGCTAGTTCGCTGGCCAGAAATATCCTACTATATCATCGCTCGTCTATATAACCCGCCAGTTTTGTCTTGGAGAAAACTGCATAATCGCTTTGCCCTTCTCATCCTTTGAATCTGAAGAAAGTGCGCTCTACATGTGCATTTGCATGTTTTTACGGTAGTATATTTGTGTTCTCGTACATACGATAATGTTCATAAGTATTCTTCATTTACACTGTCGGACTACAAGAAGTTAAAGAGATGCGTACTTGCTTGGATTACAATCCATGAAGTATAGTGAAGTTGAAGGACGATTGTAATTACTTTGTTTAACCAGCAATTAAGTATTTATGTGATTGCGCAGTACTACTATGACCCAGACGGTAGGCTGTACAACACCCAGCAGGAGGTTTTCATTGCCTGGGAGAAAAACGGCCTCTTTGTCCTCGACAAGTAGTGACTCTCACAGATCAGAGGGTGAGATAGATAGATAGATATATATATATATATATCAGAATTTATACTGGAATGTGTTGAAATGATACTAACACATAACAATATCTAAACATCTTTCTTGTGTGTTTCTTCTTCATTCACCTTCCTGTTTTCTGCAGTGCAAGCTCATAAGTCTAGAAGAAGCTGTCTATCGATATTGGCGCTGTCAAGTTATATCTTTCAGGGTTTATGAAGCAATAGTAGTGCTCTTGAGAGTCTTATAAATTTAAGCATCTGATCACATATTATATATGTATGTATATATTTATGTATGCCCTCTCTTCTGCTCTTCTGCGTATAACTCTCTCTCTCTCTCTCTCTCTCTCTATATATATATATATATAGCAGAAGACTTTCCGATGCAATCCATCTTAGCAAAATGCCTATGTTTTTATCTTGGACCTTCACACTACGGATAGTTTCATTGCCTTCTCTTCCAATGGCATTATGAGAGATGGAACTGTATGTAATTGAACCTATATATACCCTAAAATAGGGATGACCATGTACATACAGTACCGTTTGGGAACACGGTAAAGAATTACTTTTATGCAAGTCAAAGTAAATATGACATCGTCTAGTTTTGCAGAGAAATACTGTTGAACGTGTATTTAACTTTTGAAAACGTTGTTCTAAATTACAACCCAATAGTCCCTTTGATTCTAAATATAAGCTATTTATATAGATACCGAAGGGAGTATAGAAATTCCATAATATGAAAGGTTTTCCGCATTTCAAAATTAATCATATTTAAGGGGTCAGCAAGATTCATATCCATATAATTGATTTCTCACAAATATACATGGTAGGTTTATTTTCAAAATCACATTACATAAAATTCAATTAATTTTATTATTAATTTTCACTCATTAATTTAAGTCATTATACTTTTAAAGTAACTACAGAAAGATTGTTTTTATTATTGCCTTACTTTAAAAGAAAATATTAAATTGAATAAAAGTAATACAATGCAAATCATATAAAATTATTAGATCCATGGATTAAATAACATTCCCCATCCTTTCTCTCTCTCTCTCTCTCTCTCTCTATATATATATATATATTAACATTATTGAGATGTGATTATTGTTATTCGCATTAATTCAAACTTCTGCCCTCTTTGTTTTTCTCTTTCTCTCCTGCATTATCTCTACGTGATGTTGAACATTGCCAATTCTAATTGGAATATATAACTCTCCCAATGTGATTTTCCTCATCTATAAATTTAGAGCCCTCAAACCTTTTTGAAAGAAATTAATAAATCTGTTATACATATAAATTCTTTCATTTTAAATATGACTGTACGGATATAAGTGTTGGAAATAACGGACGGGAGGATGTTTGATTTATTTAATATTGGCATTGTAAGATTCTCTGTTTTTTTTTTTTGCCAAAAGCTTAGTAAGATTCGAATCAGGATAAAACACACTAAACTTTGCAAAATCGACAAGTTAATAGATGGATGTGATATAGCAACGGTGGGCGTCTGAGACTCTGAGTATCGATAAAAAAAAGATTTAATTGACAGTAAAAAAAAGAAAAAAAAAGATTTGATGTGGTTCAAAAAATTTAGCGAAATTGGACAAAATCTATTAAGCGAGAAACGTAATGGTTTAATAAGAGTCATAAACTTTTCTTCAATTTATTTTGATTATCGGAGATGATTAATCATTAATTAACTAGAGTTATTTAATTATTTTGATAGGTTGAAAATTTAGGGGGGAAAATATCATGCGGAATTGTTTAATTTTTTTATACAGCAAGTTTTAATTATGATCAACGGTAAATTCCCTGCGTAAAAAGGTTAAATTGGAAGCCCATTCGGCCCAATATAAAACGATTCAGACGATCCAATATAGTGGAGAATTCTGACAACCAATTTGTGCTTCTAAGCACAACAACATTGTTCAATTACACAACGTTAAATTTAATGAAAACGGTTAATCCTTTACCTAATAAATTAATGTACAAATTCTCGTTAAAAAAAGTATTTACATTTATTTTCATTAGTGTTTTGAACATGGCCGGTAGGGGATACTTAACGCTTTAGCAATTTTTTATTTCAATTACAAATGATTTAACGAAAGGTGTTAGTTCCTAACAATATGATGAATTAATGTTCAATTAATTAACAAGTGTTGGATTGATATTTGCAAAGTGACTCTTATTTCAACTGTATTGAACTGAAATTAGAGAGAAAAAATTAATTAGTGCAATATAATTTATGTTTAACTTTGTGGATGGACATAAATTCAAGTCCAGAAAATGCATCCCGCCTTAAATATTTGGTACAAGAGCTTTATTGTATTTTGTGGTCATAACCGTCTGGAGAGCTGAATTAACATAGACCTTGTTCAGTTCTTCAGTTTAAGTGCGGCAAAGTCAAGATGCCTAGTGGTCCAATAAATGAATGAAAAAAATGCAGTCACCTTCAAAATAACCATATATGGTAAAGAGAAATTACAAATCACCCAACACTTCATTCAGGGTACAAATTGCTGAGCAACAAAATTCAGGCAAACGCGGGAACCAGACTGTGTCATCATTCAGCACAGAACCGGGGAAAAAAGGATTATACTCACGAAGAAAACGGCTAAAGTAAAGAATCAACTTAGGTACCCAGAAAAGTTCCTCTTAACTATTATATACAATTTACATCTTGCATGGCATGTGAGTGCCAGGGCAAGTGAAATCCCATTTATATTCTGATGTAGATAAGGAATACCCAAATCTTTAAGGAGAGCTACAGGGTACTGAAGAAGATAAAATCTTTATCAACTCATACTGCTGTAGGTGTTTCCTTTGCCTGTTCTGGGCCTTTATCACCATCACTTCCCTCGCCTCCATTAATTGTATTCTGCAAAAACTTGTGCTCTGAGGGCAGGTTTTTTCTCGCTTTTCGGCTTCCTTCAACCTTCCACTGTTCCCATACACGCGTTTTTGGTGGTGGCGATGCTTCAGCAATTGGTGCAATTAGTCCTGGCTTGCCATCATCAATTACCCCATCCACTAATCCATATTCCTTGGCCTCCCAAGCATTCATAAAATTATCACGGTCAGTGTCCACTTCAACCTGTAGATTAAAAGAATGAATTGGTAGAAAATATATGTAATACTGAACAAAATTACTGATAAGATGAGGCGGTTGATAACTAACCTGCTCTAGAGACTTCCCAGTCACTTTTGATAGTATTTTGTTTATCTTAATCTTGTGGTATGACATTTCTCTAATACGAATACTCATTTCTGTAGCCTGTAATTGCCTTTATCATTTAGTGGGACACAAGAATTCAACATAAAATACTTCTATTAAGGAATAAAATATTTATGCAGGCCAGGTTTTGCAATATCATTTAGTGGGGATTTTCTGTCTTCAGTGAAAAAGAATGGAAGACAAATCCAGCAAAAGTGATCTTACTTTTCCACCGGCAGTTCCAAGCGGCTGATGGATCATTACTCTTCCATTTGGCATGCAAAACCTCTTCCCTTTAGTACCAGAAGCAAGGATAAATGCACCCATGGATGCAGCAAGCCCAAGGCAAATGGTTGAAACATCTGCCTTGCATAACTTAATGGCATCATAAATTCCCATTCCTGCATGTAGTGATAAATAAGGTCAGAGGAATCTTACCAGCAAAGACTAACGTATATTTCAGAATTGTTAGACGAAATAACCTAACACGCTATATAGTTGAAATGGTCACAAAAAGAGATGGCTGCTCAAGAGGAATAAAGAATCCTCCTTGAAAAGCTAGCTATTGGGATGGGATTGGGAAAACCAAACCATTTAATAATCCCACAGAGCACCATATTACTTTGTGGCACTTAAACGTCCCATACTATTTTAGTCCCCACCAATCGGTCCTGCATGGAGAGTTAACATCCTAACAGCTCTACAACACTTCACTCAACTAGTCAAAACACTCGTAAGTAGCCATTTCTAGAACTATTGACCACTAACTTTGATATCAATTGATGGTTGGATGAGTATCTATCCCTGAAGGGTAGCTAATGGAGTGGAAGAACCAATCTACTTAAATATTCTATAGAGTATCTCATATTGCTCCATATGGAAATTAGGCATCCCATGCTACCTTAGTCTCCACCATAGAGTTTGTTTAAGTTTACCACGATTAGTTGCCCAACCTCATCATGACTCAATCCTTCTTCAGCAAAAGAACTTAATCTATGATATATTAAGCTGAATATTTCCCCGAATGTGATTTAGCATTTGCGACAGCTCAGTGAACTAAATGTTAGGCTTATTATCAGAAAATACAGTTATCCACAAGTTTCACCATAAACTTGGTTAATTTCAAAACAAGCTTGATATATGTAGATTTCTTTCAGCAGACTACTGATGAAGCGTCTTTGCACGCAACTTTCACAGGCAACAAACCACCAACATTAGAGCATGAACGACTCAAGTTTGGTACAAAAAAATCTAGAATTTGCGAGCTACCAAATTGAAACTAAACTTTAAGTCAAGTGCATATTCGGTTCACGGAAGTCTCTTAATCTAGCCAATGGTCTACTGTTAAAAACCTGTCATATGAAAATATTGATTTTGACACAGTTGCAGAAATTCAGGGATAGGAATATAAACAGAAACAAAGGTCCAAGAGTATAAAAATTAGTTAACATACCAGCAGTAACAGAGCCACCGGGTGAATTTATAAATTAACTTAATGTCTTTCTTGGGATCATCAGCATCCAGAAACAACAGTTGGCTGATTACAAAATCTGCCGTCATGTCATCCAACTGCTCAAATAAATAAGCAAACACTATATGACAGCTCCTTTTTTATGACCGGTCTCTAATATTCGTTTCTGCTTATCATACTTTCTTTTATTCTGAGGTGAAGGAAGAAAGGACTTGTCTAAGTGAAACTCTCTAAATATAACCATAACAAACCAAAACAAACATACAGGTATCAGTATCATGGAAGCAAGATACAGTTGTGGATAACACAAATTCTCTCCTATGAAGAGATAAACCACCGACCAATAAACTGTGAAGCACCAAAACTGGGAAAAGTTTATGCATTGTCGTGTTCAAGTATCAGTATCATCAGCTATCAATGCTTCTTGGTAAACATATATATAAAGAAAGGAATGGAAAAAAAATTAAAAACGCAACCTGAGAACCCAAAAAGACGATTCGTTGACGGAGAAGCATATTAGTAGTGTCGAGCTCTTCGAATCTTGGAAGCCATGAAGCTGCAGTTGCAGAGTAATTTTGGCAGAGGTCAACATCCCAATTTCTCGACAAGGTGCGTCCGGGGGTAGTGGATCCATTGAAGGCTTTAGCTACAGAAATGGATTCTCTTCTTCCCTTGGTATTGCGACCAGTAGCGATGGAACCAGTGGTCTTAATCGCAGTAAAAGAACGAATTTGTGAGTTTAATAGACCACGGTTGAAGCACACAGGCCTTGACGTTGAAGCCGCATACGTTACAGACACTTCCATCTTCTCTGTTTCGTTGGTTCGAAGGTCTCCGTCTCAGGGTGGTTGTTTGACAATTTTCTCGCCCTTTCTCTGATCCTTTTAGGTTGCGTCGAGGACGAAGATAATGGAAACGACGCCGTTTTATTGTGGCACAGGCTCCTTCAGAAGCTTTTTATTTTTGGCCTAACTCGACCAAGGAGTCAGAATCAGGAACATAATAGCACGACATTGTACTTGTGTCTGTCTTTGAAGCTTCTCACAAACACTTTGATAAACCCAATACCTAGAACTGTAAGAAACCATATCAGATACCATACTGGCCTTCTATTTCAATTATATGCGGCTGCCGTCGATCCCAGATTCCATTGGAGGGTGGAGCAAGATTCCTTGCAGAACGCGCATAAAGTGTTCGACCAGATGCCTCTTAGAGGCATTAAAGAATATAACCAATTGCTCACTCAAAAAAAAAAAAAAAGAATATAACCAATTTCTCTTCTATTACTCTAGCAATGACTAAACTGGGGAAGCTCTCCATCTGTTTGTGTATCTTTGTCGTTCTGGCTTACCCGTTGAAGGTCCCATTTTGTCCAACGTTTTGAAAGTTTGTTCAAATTCTTTTAATGGCCTGGTGGGTAGTCAAGTGCATTGTCAATGCATGAAGTCTGGATTTTTGCAGGATGCTAGTGTAGGAACTGCACTTGTTGATATGTATATAAAAAATGCGTGTGTAAGAGATGGGACGAGGGTGTTTGACGAGATGGAGAGAAGTGTAGTATCTTGGACTTCATTGCTTTCAGGTTTTTCATGGAATGGATATAATGATCATGCATTGGAACTATTCTATATTTCTATCAGATGAGAGTTGAAGGATATATGCCTAACCATTATACTATTTCTACCATCGCTGGAGCTCTGGCCAACCACGATGCAGTGGAGGCTGGAACTCAAATTCATGCCATGGTTGTAAAGCATGGTTTTGAGACTATAACACCTGTATGCAATTCTCTAATTAATATGCATTCAAAGTCAGTCATGCTAAGAGATGCTGGAGCTATTTTTTATAGCATGGAGAGTAAGGATTCTGTTTATTGGAACAGTGTGATTTCAGCTCAAGTGGCAAATGGACATGATTTGCAAGCCTTGGAAATGTTTTAACACATGCAATTTGCAGGGGTTAAGCCAACCCAAATGACATTTGTTAGCATTATAAAGTCATGTGCCAATCTTAAAGAATTGGATTTAGTGAGACTGCTACATTGCAGGACTTTGAAGGGTGGGTATTCAAATGACCAAGGTATCGTAACTGCACTGACGAATGCGTACTTCAAATTCAAGGACATGGATTATGCCTATGATCTTTTGTCCTTGATGAGTGGGGGTCAAAATGTGGTGTCGTGGACTGCCATGATCAATGCATATTTGCAGAACGATAACACTGAGCATGCTGTGAATTTGTTTTCCCAAAGGAGAGAGGGTGTCAAACCAAATCATTTCACATACTCTACCATCCTTAAAATACAAAATGATGCTTCCGTTTTCCAAGTACATGTAGAGGCTATCAAAACTAACTACGAGAAATCATCTTCAGTTGGAACTGCACTTTTAGATGCTTATGTTAAGAGAGGGAATATTTATGATGCTATTAAAGTTTTTGAGGTTATTGAAGCAAAGCACATAATAGCCTGGTCAGCAATGATAGCAGGACATGCACAAACAGGTGAAACTGAAGAAGCTGCTAAAATCTTCCTCCAGCTGTCAAGGGAGGGGATTAAAATCTTTCTAGCATCATCAATGCTTTTGCCTCTTCAACGGCATTAGTTGAACAGGGAAAGCAATTCCATGCTTGTGCAATTAAAATGAGACTAAATAATGCTGTGTATGTAAATAGTGCCCTTGTTACTACGTATTCAAAGAGAGGCAATATTGAAAGCGCACATCAAGTTTTCAAGAGGCAGGGGGAGAGGGACTTGGTTTCATGGAACTAGATGATCTCCGGATATGTATAACATGGTCATGTAAATAAAGATTTAGAGGTGTTTGAGAAAATGCAAAATCAAAACATGGAAGTGGGTGCTATAACATTCATTGGTGTCATTTCTGCCTGCACACAATCCGGCTTGGTGGATGAAGGTCAACGTTATTTTAACATTATGGTCAATGATTATCGCATTAATCCCACAATGGAGCACTATTCATGCATGGTTGATCTATACAGCCGGGCAGGATTGCTGAGCAAAGCCATGGATATAATAAATGGAATGCCGTTCCCCCTTGCACAACTGTGTGGCGCACTCTTTTGGCAGCTTGTCGAGTGCATCGAGATGTGGAGCTTGGGAAACTTGCAGCAGAAAAGCTTATTTTACTTCAACCATAACACTCAGCTGCATATGTCCTGTTATCCAATATATATGCTGCAGCAGGAAAGTGGCAAGAGAGAGCCAATGTGAGAAAGCTAATGGAGAAGGGAAGATTGAAAAAGGAAGCGGGGTATAGCTGGATTGAGGTAAAAAAATAAGACACACTCATTCCTGGCTGGTGATTCGTCACATCCTATGTCGGACCAAATTTACTCAAAACTTGCCGATTTAAATATCCCATTGAAGAATGCAGGTTATCAACCTGATACAAACTGTGTTTCATGATGTTGAGGATGAACACAAAGAAGCCATTCTTTCTCAACATAGCGAAAGGTTGGCTATTGCCTTTGGGTTAATAGCTACAGTTCCGCAAGTTCCCTTTCAAATTGTGGAAAAATCTAAGTCTGTGGAGATTGTCATAATTTTATCAAGTTAACATCACTCGTCGAACAAAGATACATTGTTGTTAGGGATTCAAACCGATTTCACCACTTCAAATGTGGTTTATGTTCATACGGCGACTATTGATAATGTTTATAACTAGGTTTATCTATTTTGAAGATCTCACGAGGAAAAGATTTATTTATTAATCCTATTTGTTCAATAAAATTCCCTCTTTTTGGTTTATCGACTACTCTACTACTTCTTATGTTATATGCAATAAAAAATATTATATGTGATTTTGTCATAAAGGTTCTAATAAAAACTAGGAAAATATCTGAACTAAAGAATAGGGAATAAGATCAATAGGCATTATTATATGAAAATGTTTTGGAGAATATTTCCACACAAACAAGAAGGGTGAGGCCAATGATCTTGAGACCAATGATCTTGAAACAGAACTAGCTCCACTGTTGATCATCGCGCAATCACAGTCTCATGCAGTGTTCCCGAAATCTCAGTCCAGTTCGGTCTTACCACATACAGCTTGGTGGAAAAAAAAAGTTCCTAGCCCTTTCGCTTCGCTCAAGTGACTTCAAACCCTCCCATCCTCTCCTTTCAGTCGAGCTAACCTTCAATTCCTATGGGAATCTCTATGCAAAGATGCTAAGAAATGAGATCCTTAGGATATCATGATAAGATCAATAATTTATGTCGTTTTCTTTCCCTGTGGGTTATGTCAGTGAATGATCCACTTTTGTTACCCTCTGGGAGAAAGGACATTATGACAGAGAATGATGTTGCGCAGATTAAATTAACAAGCCTTGTAGATGGCAAGTGTGGTTCCTGGAACTCCTCAATCAGTTCCTTTGGAAGAAAAGGAATCTAAGCCTGGGGTTAAGTTAGATCCTCATTTTATGTTGAAGTCTTCTAGATAACCTTCTGCTTTGGTCATTGCCATCTCCCTTCTAATGAGCTTTTGCAAAGATGGTCTATTTGGATTAAAAAGATCAAGAGAAGGGAAACTTCTTCCTTCCGCATCAATATTAGGTATAATTGGAATCTGATTCAAAATCTTGTTTGGTCAAAGAATCTAGCTTCTTTTTCTCCAAATTTTTACCTCTTTCCCCTTTGAAGATCTTGATTTGGATAATAAACTATAGCTCTTCAAAGAACTTGCAAGTGTCATGGTTTAATATTTACTTGATGGAAACACCGTGTGCCCTAGTAAGCTTTACTTAAATTCAAGTTAGGGACTTACTAGTAAATCTTCAAAGACTTAACTTAGTTATGAGAACTAAGGAAATCTAGATAGAGAAACTAGAGAGAGATGAAAAACTTGGGAAAATGCTTGAATGCTTGAAGAATGCTTGGTAGTTACAAATGGTTATCTTGAGGGGTCTTTATACTATTCTATCTCCTCAATGGATGGTGGAGATCGAATCGATCTAACGGCCTATATTCACCTTCCAGAACTCTATTTGAAAATATCTAGATATTTATACTAAAATATCTAGATATTTACACATGTGAAGAAAAGTGTAGAGAGTTCTAGAATGCTCTTGAATATACAAGTATTTATAAAGGATTTCTAGAGAATTCTAAGAACCCCTAGAATAAATTGTGAAACAAGGGATTTGGTTACAGTAACAGGCTTTAAGGAAATTCCTTGCCAAGACAAACTGCAGTCCCTAACTTTATTTTTATGGTTTTCTTTTTTGTATTTCACACGATTTCTTTCTTTCCAAACTCTATAAATTAAAATGGAAGTTTATTATGTTGTAGTAGTACTTTTATCATGATGTACGTATTTTTTTATTAAAAAACAGAGTATTAATAATGAACCAAACAAGAGAGTGTGCGCGTTTCCTCCGGACAAATAATGCGCTTGTTTGGTTACGTCGTTACCAAAACGGTACACGTAAATCAAGATAAAATCATTTTGAAATCTGTAAAAATCATCTCGAAATTCATAAAACCATCTTGAAATCCGTAAAACCATTTTGAAATCCACAAAATGTCTTAAAATCTGTAAAATCTATTCTCCCAACGGTGTTTCCAAACACACACAATGTGGGTATATTTTCTCAGGGTAGATGCAATTTCCCTCTATCTACCGGTGAAATTGACGGGTCGGGTAAACATGATGCAAACCTGCTTTCTGATTCGTTGAAAAGAATTTTCAAGCCATGGCTCTTTCTTTTTCTCAATCGCTCTCTTACCCTTCTCTGCATCATCTGAAAGTACCTCTTGGTCCGCAATTGTTAAAAAACGTATCTTTAACGAAGGCCGATATTTACTTGCTGAAATTTCCTTCTATTCGATGCTCTTCTTCAAGCTTCGACGAAAAATCAAGCATTTCCCTCAGAACTTGCAAGAATTGCAAAACCCAATACGACCCCGCACTTAATCATCCTCTTGCTTGTCGTTTTCACACCGCCCATTTTGGAGGTAATCTGAATTCGCATCAGTTTTTGTTTTTCTTATTCCTCCTATTATGACTATTGTGGACAGTATTGCTTCCTGCGGTATCAAAATTGGTTTCTCGTCATAAAAAAAATTGGTTTGCGTTCTTATGGATTTAGATACCATTGGGAAGCTTGCTTGATTTGTTGCACTTTTGGTTTTGCTCTTTTCTTTTCCGTGAGAAATTATACTATAGAGAAGAAATTGAAGGAAGAATCTTACCATCTTTGAAAGCCAGAGAGTCTGAGTTCTGGTTTTGATAGCTTGATTGTTTAGAAGTCTATTGAAATCGTTCCTCTCAACTTAATTGCCACAGACAGATAAATTAATATGCCGAAACTTCAAAAATTCCCTTGAATGCGGTCAGGGTTTCTAATACTTCTTGTACCGATATTTCACCTTTGAAGTCATGATACTTTAAGAAGAATGTCATCTGTGCGATATGTAACTATAACCCATTGCAGATAATAACAGGATGCTTCAAACATTTGAACACTATATTCATGTAATGAACCGGCAAACTTACATAGTGAAAAAAGAAAGAGTAACGGCCAGTAATTTACTTTTTAAAAGCTCTTCAAACCGTCCATTCTAAATCCTTGTTCCCTAGAATCCAAAATACATAAGTTCACGATAGCTGACGCAAAATTACCTGGGAAGATGAACACGGCTGGAAGCATTCTTTGTTTAGTAAATGATACTGGTACCGGTACCGGAACAGAGCTAAAGTATTCTTCATATTCTTCTCATGAATGCTGTTAGTTGTTTGTTACTTAATTAGGCCGGTAAAATCATGAATGAACTTATGAATATGACTATATCATAGTTTCTATCAAGGACATATGGTTGGATGCATTTGATATAAAACGAGTGTAGGATAGTGAAGACAGAAAAACTAGTATATACAAAGCACTCTGCAGGTCAACAACATATTTGCATGTCTGCTAACAAAGCTTGAAGCCTGAAGGCTCATGTATCAGTAAATGCAACTCAAAATGGATTTCAAGAACGGTATTTTAGATAGAGCACCAACCATATTACCATTGTGGTGAAGGGTTTAGTCCAGTGAGTCTGAAACTGAAACACAAGCAAACCCTGTTTATTCTCTTTTCTGAACAAAATATGTGCCTTCTGGTGAGTCTCTTCCAATTCTTAGTGATGAAAATCTGTGCAACTCGGTATATGGCGTTCTTTTGAATTACTTCCTGGTCCTGGTGAGATGTGTCTTTGATTTACTTTTCTTCTTGGTCCCCTATTTCCCTCAGGAGAAACAAAGAGGAAGTTTGAGAGTGTGTATAAAGGTGGCACCATGGATACTCCTGATTCTGGTAAAGTTTTTCAGTACTGGCACTGATGTGGGTCTGAAGACCCATTCGACCCCGGTTGCACGGCTGCTCCGCACTCCTCATATGACGACTGAGACTGAGTTTTGATTAATTCTTCAAAATGCCTTTTGGGGACCCAGAATTTTGATTACTGGAGAGAGGCCTCAACTATGGCATTGTGTACTTTGTTCATGATTTATGAATAATATCACTAAATATTAACAAAAATGCATTGTACTATCACTAAATATCAACAAAAATGCATTGTACCATCCATGTAACTGGTTCCATTTAATGCGATAGAGTATTTGAGTAACATTAATCTTTTTTTTTTCCACTGCATGTTGGACTTCTTGAATGAGTAAATAGCATACCCAACCAATGAATGCCATAATTTATTTATATGAAACACTGGTCCATCCCTTTTGTTTCATATGAAACACATCCAATAAAGGTTAAAACATATGACTGGTCTGAAATTTATTTCAAGTTTCAATTTTATTCCTTAAATTTATTTATTACCATTCTATAATCTTAACTTTATTAATTTTATCTAACGAAGAATGTTGATTTAGTCAATTTAAATAATGATCTTACCATTCTTGCTTAAATTTTAACCTTTAATGTAATGTTTTTATATTTTAAAATTAAAATAAACCTTCTGAAATTGCCAAAAACGAAAAAAAACTATGCATCCGACTTGTTAGGTTTATTTTAATTTTAAACTATGAAAATAATTATACTAAAAGATTGAAACTTAAGCATAATTTTTGTGGGTATAATTAATTGCATATTAAAAGATTAAAGATACACTTTATAAGCTTATTAGGAAAAAAAATTTAGATAAATTTAGAAGACCAAACATATATTTTAACATTTGGTAAACATGAAAAAGTTAAATAAATAAGGTTTTTCACTCCAATTTGCTAATTGCAACTATTGGGCTATTTTCAACTACTCCAGCTATCCTTTTCATGATCATCCACCATGTTGCCTTTCTTCTATTCTTCTTATTCACTCCACCTTTTTTTCTTCGTTACTCGAATAAATACTTAAGTGGATTAGGTACCAAGGTCGATTAAGATCAGAACAACAGGTCAAAAAAAAAAAAAAGATCAGAACAAGTCTCACAACTTACATAGTACTTGCAATAATTCATATTTGTCATTTTGTGGATCTTATCCTAGATCACTAGATTTTGAAAAGTTTCATACTCGTTTTGGCAGTACATGTAACATGCCTCTGGATTATTCAATATCTTTGACTAATACATTAATTAATTAGCAGTATTAGTTGATTTATTAGTATTTATTCACGACGAAATTTAGTATGAGAAGTAAGTCATTGAGGCAATTGGCTGCTAAAACCCTACAAGACTAAGCAAAAAAAAAATGGAGGGAATATTGTTTTGTTTTTGGGTATTTTATCCTTTCGTGGATCCTGCAAGATTCTAGGTTTTGAACGTGTCAAGTGAAAAATAAATTATTGTTTAAGTTTTATAAATAGTACAAGTTATTATATATTTTATACATGTCATTGATGTTAATATTCATTTGTTGGAATTTGAGGATCTTCTATGAGTAAGATAATACTGTTGTTGAACGATAACTTGTGTAGTGAATATGATAGATAATTCCATGAATTAATATTACTATCTTCCTTTTTTTTAATATAAGAGTTAATTAATTTTATGGAGATTGAACAAGCTAAATACATTATTATAAATAATCTTGTTGACCAAATCGATCCTACTCTGGGGGAAAAAATCCTCCTCTCACGTCAAAATCGTGTTTGACGAATTATGACCAAATATAAGTAGATTTGTATATATTATTTTGAATAAAAAATATCTAATCTTCCATATACGAAGAATCGATGAGGAAAGTAATTTAAGTTGAATATACAGTTTTTTGAAACTAGAATTTCAGCTAGTCTAAACAACCACATAGGAACTTCTTTCTAGCAAAGTTACTTCATACGACACAAATTCTATGAATCGTATTTAAATCACTAGTCCAAAAGACAAGAACCATATCATTCACACTAATTTATATGAATTATCTATTGATATATAAATATTAAATAGAATACCATATATGCTCACTTACACTCTTAGACCAGTTCCGATCATTTCATACACTGACAAAATGCTATTATTGTATGTCAGTGTGATTGCTCAATTAAGCTCCAACCAATATTTTCTCCCCTTACAATCTCACGAAACATTATACTAATGAATAGTGAACGATTAACCCTGCACTTATATAGTTATATATAGTGCATAATGTGAATCATATGTATAGTACTACTTGTGTCTCTGAAGAATAACACTCAGCAAAGAATTCTCAAAGCAATGGCAAGCAAAAGAGACACTAACTCTCATGAAGCATTCCCGATGAAGGGTGGAGAAGGCCAAGATAGCTATGCTCAGAATTCCAGCCATCAGGTTTCTTATCAGTGTTTTCAACAATCATATACATATATAGATATATAACTTTTGTGTGCTATTATATGCTTTTATCTAAATAATTAATTATAAGTGAAGCTAATTGAATCCTTGTGTTTTGCAGCAAGCAGGAGCAAATATCACCAAAAATATCATCAGAGAAGCAATTGTTGAGAAGCTTGATCTAGAAACACTTATGCAGAGTTCCACCAATGACAAGGTTTTTCGTATAGTAGATTTGGGGTGTTCAGTTGGACCCAACACATTTTTCACTGTCCAAAACATTATAGACTCTGTGAACCTCAAACTTGCATCGCATCAAGCACATCATCGTGGTTCAGACAATTCACTTGAATTCCAAGCGTTCTTTAATGATCATGCTGGTAACGATTTCAACACACTCTTAAAGTCTGTTCCTGAGAACAAGCAATACTATGCAGCAGCTGTGCCTGGTTCCTTTCATGGAAGACTGTTCCCAGAATCAAGCATTCATGTGTTTAACTCATCTTATGCTCTTCATTGGCTCTCAAAGGTGCCTGAAGAGATAGTTGATAAGAACTCTCCTAGCTACAATAAAGGCAAAATTTACTTCACAAGTGAAGACAAGACAGTTATAGAGGCATATTCTGCACAATTTGAAAGAGACGTTGAAAGCTTCTTGAATTCAAGAGCCTTGGAGCTTGTTCCTGGTGGTATCCTCACTTTTCTCATTCCGAGCGTCCCTCCAAATTCTAAGAACCGATTTGAAGCTAATGCAAATATCATTGGGAATGTTCTTCTAGATATGGTCAATAAGGTAATTTGCAAATGCTCTCGCCCTCACTGTCTATTAGCACACAAATATCATTGGGAATGTTCTTCTAGGTATGGTCAATAAGGTAATTTACAATTCCTCTCCCCTCACTATCTATTAGCACACAAATAAATCATCATCGCAGCCAAAAACTCCTTCTGACACCAGTACTAAGGCACTTGACATAAGTGTACGGTTAGTCCTGATAGAATCATCTAGATACATATTCTTTTGTTCATTCTACAGCTCGATGCATTTCAAAATGATCAATACAGTAAATAGGATGAACCGTTTTTAGGATTTGAACCTATGACCTCCAAGTCACATGGTAGAAACCTTACATTAACTATGTGGCTCAAACCTTTAAAATGATGAACGCAACATTCTTCATTATTTTTGTCTTTTCGACTTGACAATGGGCATCAGAGTCAAGTTGCTGTCGATCTCTCTCACTATATATATATATATATAACCAACATATTTTGAAAATGAAGGGCCTAATAATCAACGAAGAGCTGGTGGATTCGTTCAACATACCGATGTACATGCCAGGATCAGAAGAAGTAAAATCATTGATTGAGAAGAATGGGAAATTCAGAATTGAGAAGTCAGAATTATTGGTTGGTCTGTTCAATGAGAAACTTCCAGATGTTCGTAGTGCATGCATGCACATGAGAGCTGTGTGGGAAGGTGTCTTCAAAAAGCACTTTGGAGAAGAGCTTCTGGATGACATTTTTAATGGCTATGAGAAGAAATTGGCACAATCCACCTTCCTTTTGGACCCATCTTTCAAGACTATGGGACAATTATTTGTCATCAAGCGCACTTAATTAATAATTATGGGTCCCATCAGGAGCACTTGATAATTAGGTTTATGTATTGTTCATGAAACAATAATTTCTCGGAATCATGTGTTCGTAAAAGTTAGCGTGTATTGTTTCTCATTCCGAGTGCGTTTTGCTTTTGATGTGAATGTTCGAGTCTTTGTCTCAGAATGGATTGAGCTATATCTTAGAAGGTATTTAATTATGTTAAGTTAATTATGTATAAATAAATTAATATGTAGTAGTGAATGACTAGCACCTAATAATCCAAAATTATATCTAACTCTCTGAGGTGGTCGCCATACATATTTAGAGTCTTTGTTTCTATGTTTAATTAAATATATTAAATTGCTAAAAATAAGAGATGAAAAGAGAATTAAACCTGGTCTCCTGCTCTAGAGAAAGGTGTGTTATATTTCCATGACCAAATCACAACCAGAAATATCAGACATCACCGTATCACAATCAGACTAGCTGATGAAATTAATAAAAACTATTCTTAATGTATATGCATCCCCAAAAAATTTAAATCTTAATGAAACTGGAAACAAGATTTTGTAATTAAGAGATTGGACTTATTGACATGTTGAAGGGTGTTGTAGGAGTTCTGCAAGGGAAAAACGAAAAGATGAAAGACGAGTATTGTGATTTGTGAAGTAGTTATAGGGAATGTGAACAGTAAACTAGAAAGGACAAGAGTATCGGTGGGTATGTATGTAGACACATACTTAGAGATATAAAGAAGATCATATGGATATATTAGCTAGGCAAAGACTTCTTTATTTTCATAATAGCAAAACTAATTATGTAGGTCATCAAATTAAATATTATAGGCTAGAGCTTAATCTTGCTTTTTTTTATTTGTTCTATATCATAAAGTATATAAATGTCTCTTAACTCATATAGGAAAAACCAAGGTAGTTAAATCAAAATCAGATCAAGTCATGAGCCTCCCTAACTTGTTTTCACCTCTAGGTGACGAGGCATATATTTGAATTCACTTTCTCTTCATTTCTCATTTTTTGACTATTGGATTATAATATACACACACATGCATAGAATGGTTTATATTTACCTCTAGGAGGGGAGATATCTAAGAAAACGTGCAAAGAAAAATATATATGCGCTTATTAGTCAACATCCTCAAGAGATTTTCCACCATAAAATATTAATTATAATAATTAATCACAGCATATATATATATATATATGTGTGTGTGTGTGTGTGTGTATGCGTGGGTGTTCATCAAATAAGAAAGGGTGACACAAACAATCACTGAATTATCATCACCAAGCTATGGAAAGCCAAAAAGACAGCAAATCTTATAAAGCATTCCCAATGAATGGTGGAGATGGCCATCATAGTTATGCTAAAAATTCCACCATGCAGGTTCTTCTTCTTCTTGATATACTTAATAACCGTAATCTTTTATTTTTTTTTCCAGAATATGTTTGTTTAATTTATGTTCAAGTATTTAAATCATTTATAAATCACAAGTGTCTTCATACAAAGCTAAGTGAGTTTGATTTTGTTTGGCAGCGAAGAGGAACAGATATTACCAAAAACATTATAAAAGACACCATTCTTGAGAAGCTTGATTTGGAAACGCTTCTGCAGAATTGTTCCTCTCATCTTAATACTTTCCGCATAGCTGATTTGGGCTGTTCAGTGGGACCCAACACATTTTTCTCTGTTCAAAACATTATAGACTCTGTGAACCTAATGAAACTTGGATCTCATCAAGCACATCATCATGGTTCAGATAATTCACTTGAATTCCAAGTGTTCTTCAATGATCATGCTGGTAATGATTTCAACACTCTCTTGAAGTCCCTTCCTGAGGATAAGCAATACTATGCAGCAGCTGTACCTGGTTCCTTTCATGGCAGATTATTTCCAGAATCAAGCATCCATGTCTTTAACTCTTCTTATGCTGTTCATTGGCTCTCAAGGATCCCTAAAGAGATAGTTGATAAGAACTCTCCTAGTTATAACAAAGGTAAAATTTACTATACAGATGAGGACAAGGAAGTTGCAGAGGCATATTCTGCACAATTTGAAAGAGACTTTGAAAGCTTCCTGAGTTCAAGAGCCTTAGAGCTTGCTCCTGGGGGCATCATGATTCTTATCATTCCCTGTGTCCCACCGAATTCCTTGAACGAATTCCAAGATTCTTCAAATATATTGGGCAACGTTCTTGCGGAGATGGCCAATAAGGTAAATGATTATTATTTCTGTTTATAGGTTTCTCATCAGATGATTAATCAATTGTGCGCTAACCAAGAAGGCAACAAACAAGCTGTTGATCTTCATCGTTAATTTATACTGAACGATTATTAATATATAGCTTATTTTTGGAAATGAATCAAGGGCTTAATAAGGGAAGAATTGGTGGATTCATTCAACGTGCCTACTTACATTCCAGCATCAGAAGAGGTAAAGGAACTGATTGAGAAGAATGGGAATCTCAGAATTGAGAAGTCAGAATTATTATGTCGTCTAAGTAATGACGATAAGCAACAAATGGATGCTCATACTTATAGCATGCACGCTAGAGCTGGCGCAGAAGGAGTTTTCAAGGAACACTTTGGGGAAGAGATTAATGTGGATGAGATTTTTTTACAATTTGAGAAGAAATTGGCATCAGGATTCAACTTCCTTACAGACCCAAGATACAAAGAGTTGGGAGCGATATTCATCATCAAGCGCAATTAATTAAGGAATAGCGGCAGAAAAATTAAGTAATTTTCGTTTTGTTCAATATATATTCTCTCTGAGGAGGAGGTAGACAGGTAGTAAAAAGTTTGATCTTGCATTGTGATTTGAATAAATCATCATATTTGTATTACTAATTATATATGTCCTGGAAGATGATGTCAGCTGTGGAAATATTTGAATATATTTGTCAATGATCAATATTTAATTATGTAGCCTATCAGCTTTGACGACATTGTACATGCATAATTTAGACTTGATGGTGCTTCTATCTAGAACATATGATCAAATTAATCCAAGTGTGTTAATTAAATATTTTTAAAATATGCTTAAATATTAATTCTTTAATGTAATTACTTTTATATATTAAAATTTAACCACACACAATGTCCATAAATAAGAATTACTTCCTTTCATCTCCAAATCTCGTTTATCTTACTCATCTCTCCCGCCCCAAATCTCTCTTATATTTTCTCAGTTTTATAACAAACTGTATCCATGGAAAATCACAATGTATTATTCTCCACGCCCGCAGGTCAAAATTTTTGAAAATTCCATCAAAACGTGGTCGTACTCGTCAAAGACTGCGACTTGGTCTAGACGGCATTACGTACGTCAGGCATGAGGCATACAATTTGACCTGTTGATTTTTATTATTTATTATATTACGACTACATATAATAACATGTATGATTGAGACCCCATGTATATAGCGTTTCCAAAAAAAAAAATGTTAAACACATATATATTAGTTAGGGGAAAATATACTATTCCTAATAGATTTGATAGTGCCAACATCAATAAAAAGAATGTCTATTGCTATATATTTTGCTCCACACGATTCATATATATATAAGAGACTTTTTAGCATGAATAGGCAATTACTATTATAAGTCACTAAAATGGGTATTGATTACATTTTTTAAGACCACCCCTATTTAAAGACAGATGCAATTTTCTTTTTCAGCCTCTTAATTATGTAATTCATTATTTTAAATACGAGTAAATTTGAAAGTTTTTCATTTTTACATAAATTTAATAGCTTAATCACCTCTCATCATTCATTGTAGTAAAATTTTGCAACTTTCTTATAATAATAGGATAGGAGGAAAGTGATTTATCAATGAAGATACATCAAGTGTTTGAGTGCCATCAATATGCGCTTATTAGTCAAGATCTATTTAATTTGTTTTCTTAAAATATCGCCTAATTGTAATAATTAATTCAGCTTACAGCATATATAAGGGCGTACACACACATACACATGTAGCGTAATTGTGTTCGTCAAATACGAACATGTAATATACAAGTGACGATCACTAAATTCTCGCAAAGCTATGGAAAGCCAGAAAGGCTCTTAATCTTACAAAGCATTCCCAATGAATAGTGGAGATGGCCACCATAGTTATGCTCAAAATTCCACCAGTCAGGTTCTTCTTCTTCTTTGTCTTTCTTCTAGTTTTTAAATTTTTGTTCAGACTGAATTTCTTGGTCGAGCAACTCAAAGGACAGCACGGTCCCTGATGACCGCCCCTTCATGAACTTAAAATTTTAATCCTTTGGTGTTTGCCAGAGCTACACTAAGAAGATAGAGGCCAGAGTGGGTCTTAGAGTGAAGTTAAAGTTGTTGTTGCCATGTGACCCGATGCCACAGGTTCAAAATAACGCAATCAGGGAGGGATAGATGTAAAGGAATTGACTCAAAATTGAGAAGTCAGAATTATTATGTCATGTACTTAAGGATAAGCATCAACGAGATGCTCATAGTGTGCAAGTATATATGCACTTGACAGCTGGGCTGGAAGGAGTTTTTAAGGAACACTTTGATGAGCAAGAGATCGTTGGATAAGGAATATCCAATACTTCCTTACAGACCCAAGGTACAAGGAGTTGGGAGGGATATTTATATCATCAAGCGCAATTAATTAATTAAGGAAGAATTTTGGCAACAAATTAAATAATACGTTCTCTTCAAGTCTTTGATCAATTATTCTCGCAGAAGGTAGTAAAGTTGATATACTGTGATTTGAATACTTCCATATTTGTTATATATATATATGTAACCTATCTTTGACATTGTACATGTAAATATATCCATTTAAGACTGCATCAAATGAGTATGAAACGTGCTATGATAAATAATGAACTATAGAGAAAAAAAGGAGAAGATAAAAGTGAGGCTCGGTACAAAGAAGTCCCTAAATAGACGAATGGATTTTTTGCCACATAAATTAGAAACACACCCCTTTGATTTCAAAGCAACTAAAATCGCACTAATTGTGAACGTGGTGGTCTCAACGTGTGGTACAAATAAATATGAGATGCATTACCAAAAATAAGCGTGCACATGCAAAGCCCAAAAAGTATGCCACGGAGTAGAAATAGGGCGTCACTACTGCGATGAACAGTGGAAATAGTGAGGCCGAATATGAATGTGTTTTGATGACTAGGCTTATTTTGATATTACTATTGAAGTTTTATTGATTATTTTATCACTATTTACAAATCATTGGCTTCCTACTGCATAACGTGATTAATGATTGATCAGTTTATACAATTTGAATGTTGTTTAAGCTGACATGCATCAGCATGCAGATTTCTAAATTTACTAGCCAGCTAGCAGAGAGAGAGAGAGAGAGAGAGCTCTGAATTTTATCAAGTTGATGTCCCACATATACACACACGCTTAGAGAGAGAGCTTATGGAGTGTTTGAAAAAGTCAAATACATATTTAACAGTGTTTTATGTAAAACAAGATAATTTCCTTCACATATTTACCTTGATTTGTGTAAAAATACTTCTCTTCCGTGTTCTTAAACTCTAAGATTATTGAATTCTGTATAAGCTAGCTTAGCTCATCAATAAACTTGCTATTCTACGAGGAGGAGGAGAAGGATACCTCTAAATTTTCTCAATAATCCTTCCTTAATTAATGATAAAGGAATATAATGGTTTGATCAATGACACAAACGACCTAACAAAACCAAATCGAACCGAATAGGATATAGGGCCCATCATCTATATTCCAAAACTTATGACCTGCCGTATCCAAGAATTTTTAATTCACAATTGATCCTAGGATGCCAGATCATGATATCTGAAAAAATTAAAATTTTTTATTTAAACAGATGCATAATATATAATAAAAATAGTCTAGATTTCATCGCCACAAGCAATAATCATATTGTGCTTATCTCCAAATATTTTAATGTTTGTTTCCGCATGGCATTTTTTATAGGGCTCACCGAAAGAAGCGAATAGAAAACAGATGAAGAAAGGGGAAAAGGTAATTCAAAAGAGGGGGAATCTACGCTCAATATTCTTCAAATCATAAAGTGTACAAAGTAAATAAGTTTGGGTGTTATTTATAGGCATCAATCTAATTCTAAAAATTAATGATAGAACAATATTCTAGAAATCTAAAATTAAATGTGAATCACAATCAATGATAAAATATGACAATCAATAAATATTAAAAACCAAATATTCCCTAATAATAATAAATATCCTAAATATTTAAAAAATTCTAATAAATCATTATTCTGTAACCCATCAATGATGCCCACATCACATTTATTACCATATCATATCTTTAATATGAGATTTAGTTTACAGTATTATATTTAGGATAAAAAAATGATATTACATTATGATGGTTACATCGGATGGTTGTATTCTTGTTTGCCGTTTGTATATATATAAAGAGTATATATATTTTTATCAGATATATATGTGTGTGTTCAAAAGCTTACCAAAATAACACACAATAATGGAGATCAGCAAAAGAGGCGCCCAATCTTATGAAGCATTCCCAATGAATGGTGGCCAAGGCCAACACAGTTATGCTCAAAATTCTTACCATCAGGTTCAAGCTCACCTCTTTAATTTTTTCCCCACTTTCTTCTTTTTTTTCCACAGTTTTTTTAATTAACAATATGTTCAAACTAAATTTTTCTTCCCAGACATTTGAAAGGTAAAATAGTGGTTCTATATTCAAACTTCACACTTTCATCTTTTAAACAAGCGATTAAGAGTTTGATTCCCAACTTTAATTTATGTATCTGTAGATTATACGCATCTGTGAGGGACCATATATCTCTAGTAAAGGATAATTCCAGTCTCACAAACAGAAATATAATCTAATTTCTATTTTGTGTTTGAGATGCAAAGTATGACGTTGAATGAAACCTTTGTTTGCAGCGAATGGTAGGAGATGTTACCAAACACGTTATAAGAGATGCCATTCTTGAGATGCTTGATCTTGACACACTTGTACATGGTTCCTCTAATGCTATCCACATCGCAGATTTAGGATGTTCTGTTGGACCTAACACGTTCTTCACTGTTCAAAACATTATAGACGCTGTGAACCTCAAATCTCAATCTCAGCCTCAAGGACAACGTGGTTTAGATTCTTCACTTGAGTTCCAAGTGTTTTTTAATGATCATGCTGGTAATGATTTTAACACACTCTTCAAGTCTCTTCCTACAGATAAGCAATACCATGCAGCTGCAGTGCCTGGTTCCTTTCATGGCAGATTGTTTCCAGAATCGAGCATCCATGTCTTCAACTCATCTTTTGCTCTTCATTGGCTCTCAAGGGTGCCTAAAGACATAGTCGATAAGAACTCTCGAGCTTATAATAAAGGCAGAATTTACTTCACAAGTGAAGAGAATGAAGTTACAGAGGCATATTCTGCACAATTTCAAGGAGACTTCGAAAGCTTCCTAAATTCAAGAGCCTTAGAACTCGTTCCCGGAGGTATCATGACAATAACTATTTTCTGCGTCCCACCAAATTCTAAGAACTCATTTGAAGTTATTGTAAATATGATGGGGGATGTTCTTGTGGAGATGGCCAATAAGGGTTTAATAAGCTATGAACTGGTGGATTCATTCAACGTACCCATCTACACACCGACATCAGAGGAAGTAAGAGAATTGATTGAGAAGAATGGGAGGTTTAAAATTGGGAGGTCAGAATTATTGTATCGGTTATTTGGAAAGAAGCAGCAACTGAATGCTCAGAAGACTTGTATGCACATGAGAGCTTTGTTAGAAGGGGTTTTGAAGGAGCAGTTTAAGGAAGAAGGGATTGTGGATGAGATTTTTATTGAATATGAGAAGAAACTGGAAGAGTCTCTCATGACCCTATTTCCAGCTTCAGACCAAACTTACAAGGATCTGGGAGGATTATTTGTCATGAAGCGCACTCTTGTGTAATGAAACAGCGTGATTATTCAACAATAAGAGTTTATTTGTGCTGTAACGAGAAGAAGTGTTCTGTCCAGGGCTGGTTCCTCGGTTTAAGTCCGTTCCCTGACATATTTGTGTAAGTCAGTGCGTCTATGTGATTAACATGTTTGGAAGAAACAAAAATGAAAATAAGGTCTAAATTAGTGAATCCTCAAG
>JANTPZ010143541.1:0-17405 GCA_025593235.1 Vachellia pachyceras | reverse complement strand
AAAAGACTTGTAAAAAAACATTAACAATACCTTCTAGCTAGGCTTCTAAAAGGCACCATGCAAAGAGATATCTTAAAAAGATCTCACGTATTAAGAACATGTACATATACGTGGAAGGGGAACATAGTTAAAGGAGCTATTTATAATATTAACATAAGGTCAAGAAGACAAAGATTGTCCTAATCACAGTGTTAAAATTTCATGGACGACCTCACGTATCAAGAGGTCGAAGATTTTATGCTCAAGAATCGAAGGTATTTCCTCAAAACAACGATCGCTCCCAAACACGCCCTTATCACAACCAAACATTTGATGCACATCGTTTTCTGATAATTTGCGAAGGTTGGCCATTAATTCTGAGCACTCCTCTGTTTCTCTCTTATGATTATTGCTTTTGCTTCCTCCCTCAGCTGAAGATTCTCCTTTTGACTTTAAGGCCATTCCGTTTGTTTCCTCTGCAAAAAGTTTGATAAGCCTCCAAATTAGCCACAGACATTATGTCGTTTTTAACTATTAATTTACATCACTACTGTTGAATCCCATTATTTGATAATCCATATCATTCTATATATGTATGTATGTATAAGGCCTAGTTTGAAGTAAATGAGTTCTTATATTTAAAAGCGGAGAGTATTTATTTACCAAAGCTTTTCTTCCATTTTGAAGGGGACAACATATAATTTTGCTCTAAAAGTTTTCATACAATATTTGTTAGTATTTGAAATTTTTTGGATTAATATTGCATCAAAGGTGTTAAAAAATAAAGCAAATTCATCCTAACAGTTGATATTTTTAATGGTCATAGACAATATTATTACTTTTTAAAACTTTCAATTGGATTGATAATCCAAAAAATCTAAATTCCAAAACTTTCAGGATAAAATTTAACCTTACCTCTTTTAGAAATTACCCTTTCATATGCAATATGTTTTTTTAAAAAAGGAATTCTGTTAAATTGAAGCCTAATTTATTATGAAATTTTAATTATATAAATAACAATTTTTGGACACAATTCTAATAACTTTTTTCATTATATAGAAATGAAATTGCAAATTTTTAAGATTTAATAGTAATTTTTCCTAAATATGATAACAAGTTAATTTTTCAAAATATTATTGTAAATCTAATTTTTTACTGGGAAAAATTGGGGGGAATTGGAGAAATCTCGTTCAAATAATCAGATTTTTTTTTTGGGCCAACAAAGTGGTATAAATCAGATTACCAATGATATGCTTGAACAAATTTTTTTAAAGTACCATAAGTTTTTGGCGATAAATTTTTTCATGGGACACTTTTCCTCTATTCTCTCTTTTTTATTTTGAAAGCAAAGCTCGTGTAAATTATATAAGAGTTCTCTACTTAATTCTATCTTTTTTCCCCTGGGTGGAAATTTAGCTTCGCGCAGTAAAGCATTATATGAATTCAGAAAACTAACCTGTAAAGTTGGTTCCTTTCTGCAGTGGAAAGTCTTGTTCATCATCAGCTACGTCTAAAACTGAAACGGGGCTCAGATTTTCTGAGCACCTCTGATTCTGCATCTTCTTCTTCTTCGGCGACGACGGCGACTTGTTGCTCGCGATCTTCTTTCTGAATCTGGGTTCAGCAAACTCTTCCTTCCTCACTCTCGGACTCATCAAACCGCCAGACCCATAATCCCTCGAAACAGAGGCACTTCTTCTGGGCTCATTCTTCAGCTTCGAAATCTTCTTCGTCTTCCTCCTCGTCCCTTCGTTCTTCCCCTTCCTCAGTTGCTTCGATTCCTTCAAACAACGCACTTCCTGTAATTTCCTCGAGCTGTGACGAACAACTTCGCCAGGCCTCGATTCGCCCTCAGCCGCCGTGTCGACATCGTCGTCCCACAAGAAAACGACGACGTCGCCGTTGTTCTTCTCCGTCGGCTGAAATGACAGCGACGTCGTCACAGGAACCTCACGAAACGACGACGTTCTGACGCGGCGATGGCTTCCTTCTTGCTCTTGGTGGGTGGGATCAAACTGGAGCAAGTAATCGATGAAGTTAACGGACTTGCTCCGGGGAACAGAATCGGGTGCGACCCGGCGGGAGGTGTTTGGCAGCGAGTCTAAGCCCATGAGTCTGGCGACTAGACACGGGGTAGGAGAAACTGGATTAGGCTTGTTTGGGAGGGAAGGCAGTGTTTGGGGAGGAGGGAGATGGTCGGAGGGGTGGATGGGAGGAGCATTGGTGGAATGAGCACAGAGAAGGAGACGAAAGAAGCGATTGAAGCATCCTGATTTTGAGATTTCTTCTTGTTCAGCCATATTTCCAATCTTCCAAACGCAGCCTTAATTATAGAGCTCTGAGAGGAACAAAGAAGAATGGAACTGGTACTTGATGCAGAAGTAGCACAGAGGACTAAGAACTTAGCTTCTTAAAAGAGAAGCATGTTTTCCGTCTGGGTAAATTACACCAAATGACCCTTCATCAACAAAAAATTACATACCCTCTCTCTTTTCCAGTATGAGTAAGATTTATATTATCAGTTAATTTGCGAATAAGGTAGAGAAGTATTATTATGTAAGTCGAGGTAAATATATGAAGGAGATTATTTCGTTTTACAGAAAAACACTGTTGAACGTGTTTTTATGAAGTAAATAAGATTTTTCAAACAAACACCATATATGTTAAGAATTAGTTAAAAAAATTTATACTGTGAATTATTAGAGAAATATATGTACTGTCCTGCTTCTATTTATAGGGTAGAGAAAGTTTTTTATCAGATTATATTCATAAATCATCTCATTAAATTTTTTTTTGTTGAATTTTAAGATAGAAGTAATGAAGTTTACCGTCTCTCTTTACCTGTCGGTGTGAAACATTATGTAAGTGGCAGCATTAATGGGATATTAAAGAGATGAATTCTTTTTAGGGGAGAATAAAGGCAAAACTTTTGTAATAAAGTTTTCATTGCTGAATTATTGAGGCAGGGGTTTGTTTTGTTTTGGCCTTTATATGAGAAAGGGTTGGATCAAATTGAAAAAAAAAAAGCCTCGTATTTTTTTTTTTTGGATTTTAGGCATAAAATGAAATGGATAAAATGTAAGCAAAAATAGAAAGATAGGAAAAGGAGGTATATCAAGTGTATATATATTTATAAAAATCAATAAAATAATAATACATTTCAATTTGTTTGGGTCAAACCATGCATTTGAATTTAATAGTGGAGCCCAAATTTCCCACCTAAATTTCAAAGCATTATATATCATAACATGACCACAAAGTTGAACACTATTTAATAAGTGGAGCCCCAACAAAAAAAATAGAGGCCCACTATATAATAACTATATTTTATAAAAACACCTTTTTAACTTAAATTAGGTCGGCTCTCTAATTAATTTCAACGAGTCCTACGGTTGAATATTGTGAACAAAATTATATACTACAGATTTGAAATTCAACATGTGATATTTAGTTTGATAATAGTAATAATAATGATTAGAATGGGCCTCGCGTATTTACATGGAATTTAAAATAAATTAGATAATTTATCACATGTAAATTAAACAATTCTACATATTTTTATATTAGTTATGAAATAAAATTTCGCAAACCAAATTTTCAATGATGGCGGTTGAGTTCACAATATGAACAAGAAGGAATTGGCCAGCCCACAGCGTACGGATTCGTTGAAGAATGACACCACGTTTTGACTCTTATTGCCCCTCCCAGCAGAGTGATGATTGTATTAAAAAAAAACCAATCTTGCTAGCACTTCCTCCAATGTAAAAATAGATCCGTTTGACAACACGGTGGAGAAGTATTTATAGGTATTTTCACATAAGTTGATGCAAATATGTGGAGAATATTGTCTCGTTTTACAAAAAAACGTTGTTAAACGTGGTTATAAGTGCTTATAGCAATTTGCCAAATGACACCATTATAGAGATAAAAAACTGTTAAAGGTCCTCATATTTGAGAAATATTTTTTCTAACAGTATACGTAAGTCAAAACAAAAATTATTTTTAAATCTGTAAAAAAATCTTGAAATCTGTTTTTTTTATTCTATAAATACTTTTTGAAATCTATAAAATCATCTTCCCTAACGAATTCTTAAACATATACACACCACGTTTTGACTCTTATTGCCCCTCCCAGCAGAGTGATGATTGTATTAAAAAAACCAATCTTGCTAGCACTTCCTCCAATTCTATACAATAGATCCGTTTGACAACACGGTGAAGTATTTATCGGTACTTTCATACAAGTCGAGGCAAATATGTGGAGGAGATTATCTCATTTTACGAAAAAATATTGTTAAACATGATTATAAGTGCTTATGGCAATTTACCAAACGACACCATGATAGAGATAAAAAACTGTTAAAGGTCGTGCATATTTGAGAAATATTTCTTCTAACGGCATACGTAAGATAAAATAAAAATTATTTTAAAATCCTTAAAAAAATATTGAAATCTAATTTTTTTGGATTCCATAAATACTTCTTGAAATCTATAAAATCATCTTCCCTAACAAATTCTCAAACATACACGTCATAAATATATATAATATTTAAAATATGCTTGAAGAAGGGTGAGACAATCTGCCTGTTTTGGAGAGTATTTGGATTTCCTAAATGTACGTTTTATAGTGTTTTTTCGTAAATTGAGATAATTTTTTTTGTATATTTACCTAAAAGTATTTCTTCACTGTTTTTCAAACTGCTCAACGAGAGAGGGGAATGTAATTTTTTTTTGATATGGAATGTAATTAATTAAAGATAAAAATGAAAAAAAAATAATAGGTGGGCTGCGTGTGAAACCTGTGTTGGCATTTTGGGAACAGAGAGAGGCCGACGTTGCTGACTTTACCTTTCAGTATTTAATTCCATCCCATCTATACGTTAACCCCCCACCGACTTTGTTGACTTTTTTGCTTTTGGGCTTTCATTCTCTAGGCCCATCATGCCCCCCTCCTGCCACTGCCCCATTTCAAGCCCATCATCTACAAATACATCACATAAATGCTTTTTGTGTACAAAAAAAAAGTACCCTTTTAACGTGAGCAATCATGTTCAGTACATGAGGCTTGTTTAGTTAACCCGTTTGGACAACCAAAATCCATTCCTACACTTACTGAGATAAAATTTCTTTCACATATTTACCTCGAAATCTATGTCCGTTCTTCCAACAGACTATCCAAACAAGCCCATTACTAAATGTTGATCACTGTGGCCAAGAAAACCTATCACTTGAATAGGGAGACTAATATGTGTATCAAAAGAATAGGGAGACCAGTATCATTGACTATATGTGGATTTTACCATCAATAGGCACACTAATGCTGACCACTAACTATTTTGGATGATCTGATTTGTTATTGTATGCTCTTCAACTTTTATTGAACTCTTAATGATTAAATCTTTTTCTTGAGATTTCATACTAACTTCCTTGAATCTACTCTATATTTTGACGTGATGTGCATTCACACACCCCTTGTTTTCTGGATAGTAAACCATGGGAATGTTAATAAAGGACAATTAATAAAAACAAAATTTTTTTCTCATAAAAAGTGTGTATGTAAAAGTCTGTATATTTTTTTCTTGTATATCCTTGAAAATGGGGGAGTTAGAAGAGAAATCCAATGAAGACCAGTTCCTATACCATATGATTAATTAATAATTAATATATAAATAGGCCTACTTTGTGGAGGCATTAGGAAACTAAAAAGAAATAACTTGAGTCAAAAGATACTTAAACGTGTTTGTTTGAATTAGTAATGGAAACTACCTTTTTAATGTGATTTATAACTTGTGAAATAAATATTTAATATGGGTTTTGTTTCAATCAGTGGGAGGATGCTTTTCTGGCACTATAATGTCTATTGGTTTACCTTGCGCTAGACTTCGTGTGTAATTCTACGATGAACTTGTGTGTGTTTGAGAACTCTGTTGGGAAAAAGGAGTTTACGGATTTCTAGATGATTTTACATATTTCAATATGGTTTTTATAAATTTTGAAATAGTTTTTATAGATTTTGAGATGATTTTATCTCGACTTACCTATTCCGTTGTAAGAATGAAATTCCCTAACAAACAACTTATGAGGCAAGCCAAAGATACCTAGCATGACCATAGGTAGTAGGATTAGAAACCAGTCATTTAAACCAGTTATTGGTGTATCAAGCGCAAGTGCAGCCAATCTTTAAAAGCAACTTTTTTCTTTTGGGATTTGTATATGAAAAGAACTACTCTCTCCAGTTACAAAATGTGGAAAATGCGATATTTCAGACAGAATTAAATGAGTCAACTATGCCTTTTTTTATTTTGACGAGGCAGTGGAGATGACTTATATATACCTATCTATATTTTGAGAGAGTTTTTCTATTTATATTTTTGAGGTTATGTCAAAAAATTAAATAATTTACCTTAGTATGTCAGATGAGAAATGGAAAATGAATCAAGACATTAACATAGCAGAGTGGGGCCCCTCTTTAAGGAAGAAATCTAAACAGTGTCCTCACTTTTCAATTTCATATCACAGCCATTTTGATTCCTGTCTGAAACTTATATCAGGACCGTATCATGTCCCTAATGAAAGATACCCACTTAGTAAGGTCACATCAATTCTTTTCATTCAATATGTTCCACCATAATCTCTCTCTCTGCTGGCTTGTCAGTTGTCACTGATAAGTGTGTGGAAAACTATAAAACCATCCAGAAATTTATAAAAATCATCTTAAAATCTATAAAATCATATTGAAATCTATAAAATTATTTCAGAAGCTGCAACTGTACATATTTGGAGATAATTTATTCCTAACGGTACACGTAAGTCAAGACAAACCTATATTAAAAACCATAAAAACTATTTTGAAATCCATAAAAACTATTTGAAAATCTGTAAAATTATCTCGAAATCTGTAAAATTATCTTGAAAGATGTAACTCATTTTTCCCAACAGTTTTTCCAAACACGTACACTCTTTTCTCCCAACGGATTTCCCAATAATTGTTTGAGAATTTCGTTGGGAAAAAGGAGTTTATAGATTTCGAGGTATTTTATAAGTTTTGAAATAGTTTTACGAATTTTAAGATGATTTTTATAGATTTCGAGATAGTTTTTACATATTTCAAGATAGCTTTTGTCTTGACTTTCATACCAGTTGAGAAAAATGAATTCCAAAACAAGCACATATTATCTTTAGGAATCAAAACAAGCACATATTGCGCTTGTTTGGGAAGCCATTCTTCCCAACGGTGCACGTAAGTCGAGACAAAACCATCTCGAAATCTATAAAAACCATCTTGAAATTCATAAAACCATCTTGAAATCGGTAAAACCATATCGAAATTCCCAAAATACCTCGAAATCTGTAAAATTCATTTTCCCAACGGAGTTCCCAAACAAGCACATTATCTTTAGGAATCTCAATCCCTTCGTCTTAATTTGTTCAAAGATTTTATTAAAAATACATTAATTTAATTTAGATTTTATTCCATCATCTGCCTAAATAAAACGGGATTATTATATAATTTTATTTTCAAATGCTGTACCAAAAGATTGTGCTCTCTAGCACCTCCACACTCTTTGATGCCAACTTTAACCCAATCCCACCCGAGGACACACTGCCATAAAAATATATATAATTAATTTGATCAGTGGGGAAATGACAATTTCAAACAAATTTGAAAAATTCCACCATATTTCCTTGATCTTATTGTTTTTGCTTAAAAATAATCAATGTACGAACTCCTTGCACCTTCCGGTAGAGTTCACTTGTTCAATATCAGCATTTACAACCAAAATGGCGAGAGCCATCTCATGAAGAACTCAATTCTGAACCCCAAATCGGGTTGCTGCAGAAACCCCATCAGAGCACAAGCTCAGGCACAGCCCCGGCAATCTTCAGAGTTATTATAACTCATGACAGAAAGATGTGTGGCCTCTACTGTATCAATCAGACAAGTCTTTTGTGGTTTTAATTTGATGATTCAGCAGGAGAGCCACTTAGCTTAGCGTCAGTTTGGTAGTACACAACATCCCCATGGTCACTAACAAAATGGTCCTTCTTCAAACTCCTTATCAAATCTTCTATGAGGTGGAATGGTAGAGGGCTGGACTTCTTTGGCTCCCTGTAGTATTTTCCAAGCACCGGCTTCGCTGCCTCAGTCTACAAATAACAAAAATAATGCGATAAATGGGTTTGCACTTCTTTTGAATCTTAGAGGCTTCATGTCTACAATCATACATGTTATGGTTCTCCTTCTATAAAAATAGCTCAAGTCAATTTGACAAGACTTCTTGTAACATTATATACTTTTAATTCTTCCTCTAATTAATCAACGTGAGGCTTTTAAGCTCAAATAAAATAATAAAGTTCATGACTCTGGTACACTAAAGCAATCACAAGTTCATATTAGGAGGGGTTGGTACTCACTGCTTCAATCAAGTGATAGTGAGGGATTTGAGGAAAGAGATGATGAATGACATGAGTTCCAATGTCATGGTGGATGTTGTTAATCCATCCATAGTCACGGTCCAGTGTTGTGAGCCCACCTCTCAGGTAACTCCATTCCTGTTTAGCAAATCAATAATTGTAAAGAACTTCCTTTTAGGATGAATTCAATAAGATGGGAAGAACATATAGAACAGAATTTTCCCAGAAAAATGACAAAACCAGGAAGAAGACAGAGGAAGGGACAGATGTTTATGTTTGGTACCTTTCCTCTATACCAGGGTAATTTGTCTTCATGGCCATGGTGATGCAAGTAAGTTACAAAGTCCAACCACATGACGAAGATCTTCAAAATTCCAAGCATAATCAAATCATCAGGACATAGTTTATGTTCAGAGAAGAGAGAGAGAGAGATAGAAGAAACCAATTAAGGGAAAATGATTCAAGGTTAGTAATGAAGAGATAGAAATGAATTACCCAATATGGAATGACATAAAGCTTAAGCAATTGAATTGGACTCATTACAAAGCCTAATGATACTAGCAAAGCAGCCATGGCTGTCCAACAAGCTGTAGAAGTAATAACATCTTTTCTTTCATTTGGGACGAACAAGTCACTGTCTGGGTGAAAGTGAGACCCACTCTTCCCAGGGCTCCTACTCCACTGAATTCAAATATGAAAACCCAGGTCAATTCATTTGTTAATGGCAACAAGAATTCCAATTTCATTCTTCTTTAACAAAAAAGTTGCTTTAAGACTACACATCAATGGGCCAAATCAGAACCCAAAGCTTTTAGGCAGAGAAAACTCACAAGGTAGATTGGGTATGCAAGCATCGGAAATGGCGCTGTAAATCTCAAAATCCGAGTGATAGCGTCCAAGTTGTTGTAAATCTTCTCAGGCAGCTGAAAAATTGATATTTGAGCTTTAGAATAGATACTGTAAATGATGGTAACAGGTTCAAATGAGAACTATTGGAAGCTCACCGGGTGCCAAGATTCATCATTTTCTACATGGCCATGGTTTTGATGATGAGTCCTATGACTGATTCTCCTGTGTATAAATATTATCAGCAAAATATCAGTTTCAGAAGCAGACGTTAATATAGTCAAAAAGAGGACATTCAAGGCTATTTATTCCTTCAAGAGCATACCATCCGTGATACGGCACTAGAATGGAAGAATGTAAAATATGCCCAACCACACTGTTCAGCTTATGATTATTTGAAAAGCTTCCGTGACCACTAAAACATCAAAGCAAATGAACAACAAACAACAAAATTATTAATCGACCATCAAATTCAGAATCCAAACGAAGGAAAAAGGATGAGGTTGTTACCAATCATGGCCAAGAACAAACAGAGCCCAGAACATAGTTCCTTGAGCAGCCCAATACAAAGGCCAAACGAACCAGTTGTTCAAATAAGCGGCCGCCGCCGCCAATCCAAAAACGACAACAACATCCCTCACCACATAGCTCATTGACCTCCAAGGATCCTTCACCCAGCAATGCTTAGGAATGGCTTCTCTGATATCAGATAACTTGAACGGTGGCAGAGCACCAGGATCGAACTCATTATCTTCATTAGCTATCACTTCTTCCCCTTCTTCTTCCACAGGGAGAACACTTACAGGAACGCTTACCCTCAGCTCCCAACTTCTTGGGTTAGAAAAACCGGAAGGAGAAAACTTCAGATCTATTTTACCCCTAGATTTGCTTGCGTTAATAATTCGAAACTTGGACGGAGGATGATTGTACGGAGAAGTTCCGATTCTGGGTCTAGGACATTTTAGAGGAAGAGGCTTTAAGCCACATTGTGAATGAACCCAACCTGCCATGGGAGAACCAGATGAAGCTATGTAGACCAGGAGGTTGGGTTCCTGGACTCGAGGGGGAAGAAGCAGATAGGTATGAGAAAAAAGGGTGGGAAAGCCACGGGAGGGAAGAAAACGAGAGAGAGAGAGAGAGAGAGAGAGAGAGAGAACAAATGGAGAAGCGATATGAAACAAAATATCTAGCACACAAAATATAGCAAACGAAAAGAAATGGGAATTTGAGATAACGTCTATCCCCCAAGAAAAAAATTTCCTGGGAATTTCTGCTTCTCTCTGCACCCTGTAAAGGCAGCCGCTTCTCTGCACAGCGTGCAAGTGGCTGAGGGTGATCAGGGTTTAGAGATTGTGGTTAAGGTGAAGCAACGAAGCCCCATTATATGCGCACACAAACTCATTAATGGAAGGCGTTGAGAGACCACTAAATGGGAGGTTGTGGAGCGCAATTGCGTCATGTTGTGTGTGGATGTGTGATTGAGCGAGAGGCTTGTGGGAGAGCTTTGTTTGGTTATGACACTTGGTTCTGCGTATTGCATTGCCTTTTTTGGCCTATCATGCAAGAGGATGCCCTTTCTCAAATATTACTAGTATTTTATTATTTTATTCACTTAGCAGATGTTTAACTTTTTGAGCTTTATTTTTGTTATTTTTAAATAATTATGAGATTTAAATACATTATTTAAAATTATTTATTTTTACATATAATTAGATTATATACTAGTTTATAATTCAGTCAAATTACGTTTCTAGTAAAATTATAATTACAAATATTTTAAAGTAATGTAGTTATCTTCTTTAATTTTATAAAAGGATTAACGGTACAAAAATATCTATAAACTTTTACTAATAGTACGTCAAGCATCATATACTTTTGGTAGGTACAAATAATACATATGAACATTCAAAATGTGTACAAAAAATATTAAAATCATTAAATATGACCTAACCTCGTTACTTTTTATAGTGTGATCCAAGTTATTTTTCCATGTGTATATTTAGCAGTGTCAGGTTATGATGCTTTTACTCTCATTTTAAATATTTATGAGTATTTTTACATGTAAAAATTATATAATGTAGGATACTTGTGATGAAATTTATGAATATTTTTACACATTAATTCTTAATAAAAAAGTCAACTCATTTTTGTATTGAAAACATGTTAATCAAGGAAAGGCTGTATACTGAGCACAAATGATAATAATTTTCTAATTTTAAATAGGATAAGGGAAATTGAATTAAAAATTAAAAATTAAAATGGGAAACGAATGATTAAAATGATACGATAAATAAATTAATTTTTTAAAAAGAATATGACGTATAAAAGCCTCTGGTTGTCGATGTATAGGATGGGATTCTGTATGATTGATATTCGATGGGTTGACAATACTTTGATGCAGACGTGCATAATGTGACTCACAATAGTCACTCGCTATTCATTTTTATTTCTTTATATTTATTATCTCAAGTTTTTTTAATGATATCTTTTATATAAATTTATATTTAAAAGATATCATTTTAAAATAGAACTATTACTTTATATAATTGGAGAAATAAACTTAATGAATAAAATAAACTTGATATTAGTATAGTTTTTATTCTAATTTTCTTGATTTTTCACGTTACAGCTTAATGATATGTAATTATTATTGTTGTTATTATTATTAGCCGCATTTATATAAAAAAATAATTTTTATTAATGATACTTGGGGTCTCTTATAATTGTTAAGGCTAAAATATAAAACATCTTGGCAAACTTACAATCAAGTCACAGATATGAGAATAAAATGTTTCAAATATTCATAAAATTAACATAAGGTCCCAAGAGTTGCTGATGAGGTTGTTAATGAAGGCTGGTAAGTTGTTAATGACAATCTCCACAGTTATTCCTGGGACGTTATGATAATTTTGTGAATATTTGGGACCTTTTATTCATTAATTCTCCTATTTGAGACATGATTGCAAATTTCCCAAAAATATTTTAAATTTTAAGTGAATTGAACCTGTATATAAACCTTCCAAGGTTCCAAAGATTAAATTTAATCCTCCCAATGTTTTAATTTTTAATATGAAATCTCATACTATTAACTTTACTAACAAAACTTCATACACCAACCTATGAAAATGATGTCTTATTTGTAAGGTTATTGAATATGAATTAGCCTATGAATTAGTCAATACAATGAGTTAAGGCTCACTGAACCGGTTTAGAGTTAACTTGAGGTCGTACCAGAGATGAATACAAAAATTTAGAAATAATTTAAACTCTCAATTTCTCATCATACCATCCAACTACTAAATATCATTCAATATCTTCTATCATTTGCAAAATAATCATATATTAATATAATATTCTCTATAATTGCTTTAACATATTGACATTATTTCTAGCAAAAATATCAAATAGATAAATAATAACAAAATATTCCTACTTACAAACATGTAATAACTGAACTACCAGTCATTAATACAAAAGTTACTATAAAAAATGTAAACAATGTCTTTTTAAATGCTAATTTTTTTTAAAAAAATACAATCCCACCAAGAGGGGTGGAGTCACACTTGGCTTATGGTGGGTAAATGGCCCCACTGGATTTTTTATTTTATATGTAAATTACTATTAGATTTTTATTATGTACCTACTGATTTTAAAGATTTGAACCCACTCAAATTATTTATACTAGTAAACTTGTTGTCATCTATTTAAAAATAAAAAATTGCCCCCACCACCTTCAGGTCATGGCTTTGTCACTGCCCACCAACTTAGCAATCTGTTGGGTTGATCCAGTTGCTCCTAAGTTGCAATGGGTTACCATGATTTAGAGTTAACCATGTATCTAGACAGGTTATATTGTTGAGTCGCGAGGTTCCGGATTAACCTAATCTAATCTGTTTGAGTTTGATAACCATACAATTATTTAGCATAAATTAATACTATCAAAATACTTTCATTTCGCTTTTTTATTTAAATATATACATTATTAGATATGTTGGATTCATCGAATATTCGAATGATATTGAAACAATATAACACTATTACTTTAAGTCACTTTACGAATTTTTTGTAGGTATATGAGTGTACTTGTAATTCAATTTATATAAAAGTTTTTTTTTAAATTGACTTTGAGATTTCAAGAAAAAAAAAACCACTTGGGCTCAAATAATCAATTGCGAGAGCTAAATAAAATCACGATTACTACTACGCTGGGTCCTCAAGTAAGAGATAACTAGCTAAATAAAATATTATTGAAATAATATGTGCCCTTCTTAATTAAATATTTGAGTGATATGATATAAACTCCTATCAATAATGCCTTACGGTCTCAGTTACCTTATTACCACCTCTCATTTTTATTATAAAAATCTTAATTAAAGAAATTGATGAAGCTAGTTATTATAATAAATACAAATTGATCTTCCTAAAATTCTCAATTTGATCATAATCCTTTATGGATGGAAATCCTTTTAATACATCTAATCAATAGATAAACTTTAAAAAACATTTTAAATTTAAAAAGATAAAGTGAACTAAAATCTTATATTTAAGACTATCTTTAATTTTCGGTTAGGTCCTCTATTATATTAAAGACCATGTTTAGCCGGTAGGAGCAAACCACATGTCTTAGTCATAGATAAGCTTGTGATTATTTTTTATGTATAAAGTAGCTAGAAAATTAAGATGATTATTATTAAAAGTATTTTTTGTAAAATGAGATAATTTTCTTTACATATTTACCTTAGGTTACGTAAAAATATTTATCTGCCACATTCCTAACCGGACTCTATTGAAAAGACATGTGATTGTACATATTAGACATTAAGTTTGTTATAATAATAATTATTAAATGTGCACAACAACAATAAAAAAGCACTCTATTGGCTGTTAGAAGGAACCAAAGTCTAGAATAAATAAGTTGCATGCGATGATCAAATAACGTGGTTATATGTAATATCAACCCAACAATACAAGACAATATGCTTATTTGGAAAAGTTTATTTACTCCCTATAAACATGTTCAACAGTATTTTTTTGTAAAATGAGATAATATCCTCTATATATTTACCTTGACTTGCATAAAAGTACTTCTCTACCGCATTCCCAAACGGAACCAATATATTTATAAAAAGTAGAAGATCAAAATCAGCACACATTGTCAATCAAGGTTGATGTAGTTAATAGGCTTGCTAGGATTTTGTTTGGAGAAATCAAAAACCCGTTCAATAATATATTTTTTTCAAAACGAAATAATCTCATCCACATATTTACTTCGACTTATATAAAAATATTTTTCCACTGCGTTCTCAAACTAACCCATTAAAAAATTAGTTTATAATTCATAACGTTATGGGTTCAAATCTCATTACTGATATAAGAACTTTGTTGTTGGACGATCTGCTATGCACTTTAAGCATGTAAGTAGCTTTATTTATCTTGACGACTCTTCATTATCAAGAACCAACTCACTTGTGTAACAAATAAAAAAGTCAACATGCAATGGCCTAAAGAGGTCGGCATTGTTCAAAATCAATGCGATGAATCAAGCCAATAAGAAATGATCTGAAACATCGATGAAATAATTTTATATTCATCACTCTACTTAGGAGGTATTTCTCAATCTGCAAATTCTCAAACAGAGAGAGAGAGAGAGAAATTTACCCACTAATTTATAAAATGAGTATCTTGCAGTAACACTTTTCCTTTTAACATTTCAAATCTCCCAAAAAAATCAACTGTTCATTTGCGACAACACATAATGAAATTACGTCCTACTTCATCTTTTGCTATATTGCTGGTAAAAAAACTGAAATATTAATGATATAAAGAACAGCTTATAACCTCAACTACATTAATGTACACAAGAATAACTATATATATGCTTGTGTGGCGCGCAATGCTTTGAGGAGACGACCTAAGTTCAAATTTGCCACCATTTTCGCCTTTCCATTGTCTTCACAAGCTCATTCGCCAATGATGCAAAGTTCTCAGCTCCATTTTGCAGTTCTGCTGTTCGCTCGCTGATTCTCTGAAACAAATACACCACCAAACGTTTAGTTCATGGTTTCTTCCATTTTTGAAACAATATTATACTGCTTCAAGATCACAACTTTCAGAAATCTAAAAGGTGCCTTGCACGAAAATTTCAAGAATGTAAACAAACCTTGCCTAAAAACAATCATATTCTAATCCATTCTTGCTTTTAATATTCGTTTCGAGAAAGAAAGCGCACTAAAAATATAACTCATCCGAAAAATGATGCTAAGGTGACATAATAGATCAAGATAAGTTTCTGGGTTTTGTTGTCAAATAAAGCTGGAAATGCGGGTCAGTTCGTAGGTAAATTTGTACCTCCAATTTTTCCTGCCTCTCCATAAGCTTGTTTCTTGCTTGGGCAGCAGCAGAAGAAGCATCCTGAAATCAGTCAACAAATGAAAAATATATTGTCTTCTATCCAAAACTGAAATATATCAAAATTTAGTTTGTTGAAAATGATTTGTCATGACAAAGGAGAGATGTTAGATAGCTTGTCATGTCATCGTTATTATTCATTACCCCAGCTTTTCTATAAGTAGCTCTAATTTCTTCTGGTGTTCTCATTCTTGGCTTTATATCATCTTTAGTCCCTCCTTGTAATAACTTATCCCTATCTGTCAATTTATCTGCAGGCAAAAAGACAAAAGAGTCAATGATGTTAACATAATTAATTCATAAACGTAAGACACAGAATTTATATAACCTTTATGTGTACTTTTAACATCAATTGATGAAGTGGAGCCCTCAGTCTGGGGTTCATAATCTATCTCAATGTCATCTGCCAAACAGAACATCATGTGAACTGTTTTAAAAAGAGGAACGAAATATAATGCTGATGCAAGTTAGCAGGAAACCTATATTAAGCTCCACTTCATTATCTGGCACAGAAACTGGAGAATCTGAAGATGGGGGCTTAAAAAATAAGCTCTCCAAATGTGCAAAATTGTGGGTTGAAAATGCAGTAGAATCTGTTTGGGTCTTTTTTCCTCCTTTAAATCCTTTGACAATACCACCTAGAATCCCGGGTGCGATGCCCTGTGCCAACATAAATAAGCTTCTTCAACATTGTAACAACACCTCAGGAATTTTACCAAACAAAAAAAGAAAAACAGAAGTAACTTGGGAATTATTGATAATGGAAGATGTTTCCAGAAAACGGGGCAAAAAGGAAGAACGAATCAAACCTGTTTCTTCTTCTGATTTGAAGAGAATCTGAAGGCAGCATCTGCAGCAGCTGCAAGAACTTTATCATGGAGGCAAGGCAGATTCTCCTGACTCCTATAAAACAAGAGCATTGTTGCTCATTCTACTTTTAATCAGAAGTCCACACTTTTGTCTCTTCATCACAAAATAACCAAGTTACCTGAATTCATTATCACCATCTAATAATGAGATGAAGGTCAACTCAGAACCGTGTGCCTGTAAGTTGTCAACGTTGTGATGCATAAGTAAATATGTATTTGACCAGAAAAATCTGAAATGTACCACCTTGTCTAAAGTTGTTAAAGCGGCAAAGCCAATTAATGTTTTAGTCCTTTTCTCCCAATCAAAATGACCCCTCCATTAGAAAAAGTCACAGTCACACACTAAAACTATCATTGATGGGAGCCACACACGGGAAGTAATTGATTATATAAACTTGTCCAGGTGTCTTATATCCCTAATTGACACCTTTTTCGACTAATCTCACAAGAAGGAAAGGCATCAAGAGGGTTAAATGGCTTTTGTAAAAGTAGCCAAAACTTTGTTTTGGGATTGTGGTACAACAGAGCAAGTTCAAATCACCAAATAATGACTGTATGAGCTCTTGTATACACTGCATTGGCTGCGTTTGGTATTCCGTTAGGAATGCCGTTTTGGCTCCCAAAATCCATTCTCACGCAAGCCGAGACAAAATTCCTCTCACATAAAGTACCTCGGAATCTGTGTCCGTTTTCTCAACGGGTTTCCAAACGAAGCCATTATCAACTTTGATAGGTTTCCTTGCTAATAGGGACCTTTTTAGTAGGGCTAAAAAAACTTTTAAAGAAATAAATTGAGGCGTTTACTTCTGGAGAAACTCACTGTAAAGGAATAATCTTTTAAGAATAACGAAATCATCAATTTACGCCTGACACAAAAAAAAAAAAAAA